>CABIKL010001080.1:0-17075 GCA_902196195.1 Aptinothrips rufus | reverse complement strand
TTTGTACTGCGATTTTCAGGTTTTGCCAACTTTGTGTTGAGCGAGGGCCGAGGCGAAGGCGACACGCGTGACTCACCGGTGCAAGACCTGAAAATCACAGTACAAACTTGCTTCTTCGTGAAAAGGGCACTGCAATGGTCTAATTAGGTCGAATGGAAACATCGTCGTATCGTCGAAGAGTTTCAGTCAATATTTGAACCACTTGCGAGGGACATTACTGTTTGAGCCAGGGCGTCCATTCGTTCCGCTGTCCCACATGCTGTGAGGGTTCCAGTGCCGGGGACGGTCAACTCGAGCGACACACACCCTCAAACGAGAAGCCTCTAGCAGGTAGGCGCAAGTCTTTGGTTGCATCGGATTATAGCATTAATGTGCTCTGAAACCTATACGAAAATTCTGAATCACGCCATTATCGTTCCAGGTACGGGTCGCATCTGAGACCACCCCCGCTGTGGCCGCGGGACGGCGGTGGGGGGCGGGGGTACGAGCCCCACCCCCACACACAGGGCCATACGGGCCCTCCGCCGGAGGAGAGACGCCTGACCCGCACTGCGTCCACGCACAGACAGCACATCCACTGGGGGTGGCCAGCCTGTGTGCTGCTGCTGGTGGGCCGACTGGTGGGCGCTGACGCCGCCCCCAGCGCCGCCCCCGGGGGGGGCACCATGGTGCTGAGCGGGCTGCTGCCCGGCTCCTCTCCGGGGGCGGTGCTGGGGCCGGGGCTGGGGGCGGCAGCCACCGTGCCGCCACTGCCACCACTGCCGCCCCTCCCCGTCTCCAGCTACCGCCCCCACCTCTCCTCTCAACAGGTGAGTCACTCAGCCGCGGGCGTGCTCGCTGACGTGCTCGATAGGCATCTTAAATTTTGTCACGAAGTTCTGCAGAAATAAATCGGCGTACGGTCAAACGTATTTGCGACGCCACGCGAAGCTGAGCGAGAGTTTGAGGGGAATTCCTAGCACTCGGAATGTCAACAGGTTTATCTTTGAGGCAGGCAAAGCAGACTGCCGAGGATTGTGTTCGGGGTGCAGCAAACCAAACGAGATGGGGACGACGAGCGGAGGCGGCCAACCAATCGAACTAGTACAAGTCAAATTATCCGTACAGCCACCCGCCAGGACATCAAACTTCGTCTCGTCCGCTTTGTCGCTCATCCCCTGGGCTGGCTAGGTACATGGTGATGCCGCGTAATAGGCCTAACGCAGGAATACGCCTGAGGTTGAACATTATAAAGCGCCCTAAAACCTAGTTGGAATGGAAATGAAATTTTGCGCTATTGGAGTCAAGCAACACTTGTAAATTTGTGAAGAATCTCTAGTCAAAAATACTATCAACGACCTTCGTAAATTTACAGCACTTTTCTTACAGTGTGAAAATGGCCTTCGGCCACCTTAAACGACGGAATGCCATTCACGGTCCGACCCAAACGCACCTTTTTCGCGTCACATTTACAGGATAGGACGAGCAGCTGCGTGTTAGAGCTGCCCTCTTAGTTCTAATAGGTTAGATAGAAGGGAGCGCGCGAATGTGTGCTGCACTAAAAGAGACTGAGGCCGCCGCCACCGCGCCGGGATCAGCTCTGGGCAGGCTTGCCACGCCCGGGGCTGGGCTGGGCGGGGCGGGGCGTCGTCGTAAAGTGATGCAGACAGACACCATGTGGTGCATGTGCGGGGCATGGAGTGCTACACAACACTGTATACGCCGCCACAAAGCGTTTTATTTTCGTTCCAACGGAATATATGAGAGGGGGAGGGGGAGGGGGCGAGGGGAAGGGGTGCGTCGCGCGCGGACAGAGAGGAGGAGGAGGGGCGGGGGAGGGGAGGGGAAAAGTCGGGGTCATCCCCATCTGCCCTGCATAAATGACGCCTTTGTGACATGCCGGCTCTGCTCGGCTCGGCGCCGCTCGCTCGCTCTGCCTCGCTACTGTACTGATAGCCCGCACTCCCATGTCGTCTGCTTGTCCTCCAGGGGAGGAGAGGGGAGACGCACAGGAAAAGAGCCGCATGAGAATTGACTGCAACCTTTGCCACCCAAGTGCCACAAATAGAAACGCAGGCATTGAGTCAGACTCTAATAGCATTCGCGAGAGAGCGAAGATAGGCCCTGAGACACTCCCGCATAGTGAAAGTGAATTCAAAAATAATGTTTTGCTTCGGCTTTGTTTTGATTTATTATTTTTCCTTGTCAGAATCCCGTTTTTATCTCAAACTCAAAAGCGCGGAAACTCATTGAAATCGATTCAAAAGAATGTCATACAGTATTCCGCACATACATTATCACCAACCAAGAATCCGACGATAACTGTCCGAGGCAAACTCCTTATATTTGAGGCCGCTCGTGCGTCGAGTAGGGCCTAGTCAATGCGTTTCATTTCGAAATTAAAGTTATAGTTCCCGATGCGAATGCGAATTGGTTATCATACTCTGTCTCCCAGAAGCGAGGTAAGATGACTAAGAGCCTGAAGTGTGTGTTTTGAGAGCCTGGTGACCCTGCTGGACAAGCTGGACAAGCTCGACGAGAAGATGCGCAAGCAGGGGGACACCCTGTGGGACATCCGCTACCGCATGGACACCCTGGAGAGGCGCCTGGGTGACCTGGACAGCAAGGTGGACCGGAGGCTGGGCGAGGTCGACTCCACGCTCGAGCGCCGCTTCGATAAAATGACGGAGGTAACCAAGGGTCACTGCCGTCTTTACTTTTGTGTGGCAAAGACCAAAATACTCGACAAGACAGTGGGTAGAGATGTACATCCTCACGTGGTTCTATGGTTTCCCTAGACCGGTGGCCAGACCACGAGACAGTGGCAACTCTCTAGAGAGCACAAGCTCAGTAACGATCTAAGGTTTTCGAAAAAAATAAAATAAAATAAAAAAATGTCCCACTTTGGGTTTAAACTTCCTAGTTTAAATTTTAAGCTGATCTACATTGACTCTAGTTCTTTACGCATTGGTGAATTTGAACAGAGAGGTACCGGTACCGAGCATGCAATGCTCATGCTACCAACCCTGACCCTAATACCCCCACTTGTCTGTCATAGGCTATCGCTGCGCATGACCATAAGGACAGTCTCGCCAAAGAACAGCTGGTTCGGAAAGTAGACAACGTGTACGAGCGCATCATTTACATGGAGAATAATAGCATCAACAAGATTCAGGTACAGTCATTGCCCAGCAAATACTTTGAATGTTGAACGTGAGGAATTGAGTCCAACACGGCCCCTGCAGCAACCTCGAGCAACCTCCACAAAAGTCCGCCCAGAGAGTTGATAAGCCGAACAAATTTAGCAAAGTTTTGAGACAACAGCTACCTCAAAATTATGCACGGAATATTTGGTGTATTGAACGATAATTTTTGAAAAATGTAGACCACATTCTTGATATGTTGCACACTTATTTTATCGCATAACATCACAGAGACATGAGCAAATTTTCTCCAAAAATGTGAAATATGGAATGTATTCTTTGCTGCCACGCTCTGCTGCAGGTGACAGCCGGGACCATCCTGGACCACGCCTCGTCCACCGCGGCGGAGGTGCGGAAGGTCAAAGAGCAGCTGTCTGCTGTGCACACCAGAGTCAACACGACGCAGGAGCTGGGCGCCCAGGTCCTCGAACTCGTCCTGGTTAGTACACTATCAGCAGAACCGAACCGAAACAAAACCAGACACTCTTTTGCCACGCTAAACGTTAGAAAAAAAGTGAAAATTCCTAGCGTCTGTCTGAAATTTTCCCCTTCAACACTTAAAGCTCAGTAACTATTTGAGAACTCCTTCGGTTTGAGGATTTGAGTTTTGCACTAAATTCGCCACTGGCCGAGAATAACATTAAGAGGACAGTACATTGTTGAAAATAATATTAATTTTGGGGAGTCCCTCCCGAGAAACAGCGTTAAAGTATCACCAGTTTCAAAATGTTTGGGGCTCGTTTAGAGGATTATGTAGAAATGCATTTTAGGGTGTCCTGATCATTTTGTTATAGCTCTCAAATTAACCTCAAAAATTTCAAGACTATTGTTACTTCTCCCCTGTTTCTCGGTAAGGGCCCCCAAAACAGGTATTTCATTTTACAGTGTATAGATGGTGAAAATTTATACGATCGAGGTTGGAAGTAAAATTTCAGATGGTCTTGAGTAATCTACAAACATGTTTTTAAGAGTGGTTAGGCCCTAACCACCCAAGAGCTAGTGAGAGCGACACCTTAGTCTGCCCCCACAGAACGTGTCTCAGGTCGCGAGGCAGGTCGTGAGCTCCATCAGCCCCCGAGACGACGCGGAGGTCTCCGACTCAGCCACCAGGATAGTCAAGCAGCACATCGACACCAAGGCCGACCTCATGTCCAGCAAGGTAAACAATTAAAAACAGAAAAAATGGAAATTGCTAACGTTTTTAAGGGGACGTTTGTCTGTTTAGTTGAGGAGCAAAGGCTCTCCGACTCCAACTCCGACTGAAATTTGATTGGTAACTCAGGTGAGCAGCCTGTTCAATGACATGTGGCGACGGGTCAACACGCTCGAGTCCACCATGAAGGGCGTCCTGTCGCTCAGCAACGCGACGCGCCGCGATGTCCAGGCGCTGAGCCTGGCCGCGGTGCACGGCAGGGCCTTCAACCCCCGCCAGCCCGACGACCTGCGATCGCCCGCAGGTGAGTGAGTGAGGAAGAAAGCGCGGGTTCAAATCCCGACGGACCAATTTTCAATTTTCGTTTAGTACGCTGTAATGTCTGCGAACTTAAAAGTGGAAAAGAGAAGCTTTCACCCCCGTCAAATTCCAAAGTAACGACGACATCTAATTCAGAAATTTTTTCTTTAATGCTGTGTTTACATTCAAAGTTAGCTCAAAATGTAAACTTTAACCGTGTATATGTCCAAACTGTGTGTAAAAGAAGGCTTCGTGAAAAAATTGATTAATGTAACAAGGAACGAACACTGCAAAAAAATACCTGTTTTGGGTAGCCCTTTACCAAGAAACAGGGGAGAAGTTACACAAGTTTCGGAATATTTGGGGACCACGTTGAGAGCTATACCACAATGACACTTCTCAATAAAGAGTCCCAAAAATTTGAAACTGGTGTTACCTTACACCTGTTTCTCAGGAAAGGCGCCCCAAAACACGTATGTTTTTTTTTTAAAGGTGAATGTGCAAAATAGCACGCTTTTGTCACCTAAAAGCTGTGGTTCTATCTGTCATTTCCCTCCTAGTTAGGTCAGTTCCTTGTCGAGTGAAGGGGTGTCGGTCTCGGTGCAGGTAACCTGGAGTACGCGCTCAACCTCCACGACGAGACGGTGCTGCAGCACCTGAGCACCATGCAGTCGGAGCTCATGATGGAGCTGCGGAGCGTGCGCGGCCTGCAGGACACCTTCATGCGCAGCTGCAACCGCCTCAACGAGAAGGAGTCGCTCATCGACGAGAAGCTCACGGTCGTGCTGCAGCATCACACCGACTTCCTCGTCAACCAGGAGCGTGCCCTGGCCGAGGTGCAGCGCCAGCTCAAGACCCACAGCACGCACTCCAGCCGCACGGCCACCAACGCCTCCGACAGCGCCAAGGTGAGCAAAGCACGGTAAAAACGATATCTTGAAATTCAAGGATAGGTGGATTCCAAGGACGCAGCTATGCTCAAAAGCCCACAAGGACCCTTTAAGTTATCCGCAAATCTAGCCCTGGATTTACCGTGGGGACCCCACCCAATCGGGAATTTTTTTCAAAAATATGAAGAAAAAAGATGGGAAAACCTTTTCTGAAAAATTTGACAAATTCAGAGTTATTGTAATTATTCCAGATATTTTGTCAACTTTTCCGGAAAAGTTTCCACTGACGAGCCAGGCCCGAGCCGGGCGTATGACGGCCACTCTCTCCCCCTCCAAACTTCCTAGATACGCTTCGCGAATAAGGCGGCAGAAACTATCACTATTCCGTCAGACTTGAACCCAATAAGACCCTCGTTTTGATCTGTGACAGCGCTTGGAGAACGCGGTGCGGAGTCTGAAGGAGCGGACCACCCAGGACGCGACCAGGCTGGAGGAGTACGTGAAAGAGGTCTACCAGGCCCTCGGCTCGCTGCAGAACATCACCAGCGCTGTGCAGGTACTGCTTCTCGTCGAGCGAAAACAGAACAAACTGTTGCTGGCAGGATCGGACCGGGCGGGGGCGCCTGGGAGGTAGACAACCCGCAAACACCCCTGTACAACCGCTTCGATGTTGCCTACCCCGCCGGGCGCTTCGCCCGGCTACACACTACTTCACGTTCCAGTGCGAGGGCAGGTGGATCTCGTGGCAGAGATTCTGAATGGAAATGCTGTTGGCGGGCAGAGTAGGCGACAGACAAGGGCAGGGCCCACGCCGGGACCCAGGCCGGGGCCCAGGCCAAAGGGGACGGTCAGTCGTGACGTCGTGACGGACATAACAGTCAGATTCAGCTCAGTCCATGGGAGCGGGAGCTGGAGCTGCAAGAACTGATAACACAATATTTTTTTTTCTGGAGATAACTATGCTATGGCGCTCAGACGCGCGCACAGACCTTGACGGTCATACCCTGGGAATTCCATTAAAGTTGCACCTGGGCTACGATTCCACTTCGATCTAAACCACCTCACTACTTTACGCGAAGCTTCATCGTTACCAATATCAAAGGATGGTATTTCACGGTACGGGCTCTTCACAACGCAAAGACAATAACACCACGGACTCCAAACGGAGCTCGATATCATAATCACCCATTATGTAGCTAACTAGACTCTGAAAGACGTTTAGAAGAACGTAAGTTGTATCGTGTTTCAGGCCGTGAGTGAGAGGGTGTCGGGCTGCAGCGCGGCGGCCCTGGGCCGAGTCCTGGGCCCAGCGGACGAGGACGCGACCTGGTCCGCGCTGCTCCAGCACAACGAGACCCTGGCCGCGGAGACCCAGCCTCTCGAGCCCGTCACAGCCCCGACCAGGACCCCGTCAGAGCCGGTACACGCCCCCGCTCAGGACCCCGTTGAGGCACAGAGACCCGGGTCGGATGTCAACAGAGACTCCACGTCCACAGCCTCCAGCCTGGTGCTCGTCGACAACAACGGACTGCACCGGCAGTCGGGACATGGGCCGGGTTGGCAGTCGGGAGTTCAGACCCCAGGGCTACAGTCCACAGGGCTACAGTCCGCGGGACTACAGTACACAGGGCTACAGTCTGCGGGGCTGGAGTCCGCGGGGCTGGAGTCCGCGGGACTACAGTCCGTCGGACTACAGTCCGCAGGGCTACAGTCCGCAGCGATACAGTCCGCAGGGCTACAGTCCGCAGGGCTACAGTCCACAGCGCTTAAGTCCACAGGGCAACAGCCCGTAGGACTACAGTCCGTTGGACTCCAGTCCCCAGGACTACAGTCCCCAGGACTACGGTCCCCAGGACTACAGTCCCCAGGACTACAGTCCCCAGGACTACAGTCCCCAGCACTACAGTCCACAGGGCTGCAGTCCCCCCATGAGATGGTGACAAGCGCAACGAACAACAGTCAAGACCTGGGGGAAGCGGGGGGCGGCGTCACAGATCTCAGCTCTGTGGACGACGAGGACTACACGGAGGAGAACGACGACGAGACCGACTTCAGTGATTGACCAGTATCCAGCCTGGATAATACTGGCCAAGATATCAGCCGAGGGAGAACAGTCCATTTCTACTATGACATCGAAATCATATTGTTGTGACTTATTTCTGAACATTCTGCAATCCTCATGGTATTGAGATGATACCATGTCATTAGACCTGTTCTCCTGGGAGAGCATACTAGTAAATTTATATTCATTCTACATAGCAAGATGAATGTGCCATATTCACCATCTTTCATGGTGTCTAGGACGTATTTTTAATGAAAACAACCCACCATCACTAAGAAAGAGTCACTCAAAGCCTTGTAATTTATAATAATGCACAAACTTTTCCTTTCTTAGAAAAATAATTTTTCCGCTTTTGAAATATTTGTTTTAAAAGAAAAAGGTTGAATAAATCATTTTTTAGGAATGAAGAGGTTTCTTACTGATACAACTAGATTCTTTCATCCATATGGATATAGAATATATGAAGGCATTACTCAACGAGATTCAGGATTCGTGGCATTTAGCATGCAAATCCAAAAAAGAAAGAAAGCTTTTACATTATTCATTCTTAACATACTGCACAAAATTCAATAGTGAACCCAAAACATTCTTTGGAAACACAGACCCATGCACTCAATATGTTCACCATGACAATAGCAGATACTGATGGGATACATAGAGAGTTTGGATACATTGATCCTCTAAGGTCAATCAATTAACTAAAACTTACCTCCACTTTCGCACTGTTCTGGAAGACTGTTTGAGCCTTGTGGGTTAGCTGAGCAAAGCATGAGCTAAGAGTGGCCATTTTCTGTCTTGCTGGATAGACTAATTCCAATTCTTCACTCTCCATATCCCCTATGAACAAACAATTACAATCTCCTCAGTACTCATGCTCTGCTTATTGTTAGTGAGAACAAGTAAGCTTTAATAATCATGAAGCACAGAAAAGAAAGATGAGGGAAGACTATACACAACTTCAAGACACATATCACATCAGGGAAAGTTTTATCTTCAAGTTATGAGTCACCATCCTGACGGCAGTTCCAATTTGAAAGCAAGTTAGTACATATAACCGCTGGCAAGAAGAGTAAACAGAGACAGCATTCCGTGCGTTGAGGTTAAGATCACGACGTCACATACAGAGGGCCTTATTTCTGTTATTTTGACCAGAAATGTACTGCTATAAAAAGTAAGTTGTCAGCGGAAGTAGTTTTCAAAGTGTAAGACAGCGAATGTCATATCTAAAATGTATCTTAAAAGGCAATTTGAAGGTTGCTTATGTATTTTTGACAGAAGCAGAAAGATGTGTTTTGAGCCAGACCATGGGCAGGCAGACGAAATTTTCTTGGGTGTCTGGGGCCGGGTAGCACGCTCAGCACTCAAGGGACCAAAAAGCGCATATATCATGCAAAATTTCACATAAAATTAAAGAACGACTCACCTATTAGAATTTCTAGATCTACATATGCTTTATCAAATTCTTTTTCTAATAAATCTAACCATCGAAAACTAACTCCAATGGCTGCCATTTTGACGTGAAGAATCTGACTGACTGATGCCCAGCCTGGCGACCTCGGGCACTGCTTTTTGGGGAAGTTTTTACTTTTCTTCGTCATGTAGTTTGTTTACCTCCAGAGACGGTTCTTTTCAATTTCTCGTAGGTAATGCCTCCGATTAGGGGTTTATTTACTAAGTCGAAAGCATACCTCCATACTGGAAATTTGAGGACCTATATTCAGAGGTGGAGGTTGGTATCAGGAGGTGCGCACCATGGAGGCACCCTTTTGATATATTTTTTATTTATTTCCTTAACATTCACTGTTTTTTTTATTCACTGGTATTATTCTATGAATCTTTTACGTGGACGTAGTATCTTTTCTATTAAAATTATTTGAAGTGAAAGAAAATTTCTGTCAGGTGTCAACGTCACGACAAATTTCTTGGTTGGTATTCCTGCTCCAGCCGTAGTAAACAAAAGATAACAGACAACAGTCACAGTCACGACTGGTCACG
Organism: Aptinothrips rufus; assembly: GCA_902196195.1. NCBI lineage: Eukaryota > Metazoa > Arthropoda > Insecta > Thysanoptera > Thripidae > Aptinothrips > Aptinothrips rufus. Next base: position 7,493 of record CABIKL010001080.1, on the reverse strand, counting down.
ACGGGCGTATCATCAACAGGTAAACTCGGATTACTGCATTTACTTCTTTGAAATTTTCAAATCAAATACTTCGGATTGCATTATCCATAAAAATTTTGTCCTCATCTGGCGTATCAGTTCCCTAAAAAATATTATGCTTGTATTGCGTTGAAAAGAACCATCACATCTGTTTTCGTTGTGACGGTATCTCCCATATTTTCTGCACATACAGCCATGGACAAGCTTCGAAAGGTACTCAGTGGCGAGGACGCCAACAACAGTGGTGAGGACAATTCCATTCTGAGTCCAGTGAGTATTAAATATCTGTCGTTTTTGTCGGGACCCTCCTGTTCTAGCATACTCTCATCATTCTTGAAGTACCACACCACTTCCTATAATACTTTTCCAGAGTTATTTTCTGCCATTCTAAGTACAGTAATTGATTGAATATTGTTTTTACACTATAGGTCTTAGACGCTGCTACTCTTAGTTGGTCCACACGAATTAAAGGGTTCATCATCTGTTTCGTCATTGGAATCCTGTTATCTCTGCTGGGGAGCATTGCATTGTTCTTGCATAAAGGCATGGTGGTGTTTGCCATTTTTTATACACTTGGTAATCTTACCTCAATGGCCAGGTAATTATTAGTATATTTTGTGTAACTCCTTTCATTACCATCATTGTACCTTTCTAGATCAAGAAGTTATATCAATTTAAGCTCTTGCTTCGCCTTCAATACTTGCTCAATACAAATTTATAGTAGCTTTTACAACATTTATATTTTTTTTAAATTCAATCCTATTAATTTTTTTTCTTAATATCTCATAGCCTAACTGAATATCTTTTTCTTCTTCTGTTTCAGTACTTGTTTTCTGATGGGTCCATTGAATCAACTGAAGAAGATGTTTGCATCAACAAGAATTATTGCAACAATACTAGTTTTTGTAATGATAGCCCTTACTCTATTTGCTGCCATCAAGGTAATTATTATATTGTGGATTTGTCTGACAATATTAAACATTTTGGTGCATAAAAATACCCAACTTTGTAAAATTTACTAATCGGGTTCACTTCTCTTCCAGTTGAAGAACCCAGGATTGGCTCTGCTCTTCATCATTTTGCAATCTGTCGCAATGACTTGGTATTCTATTTCATATATACCATATGCCCGGACAGCTGTGAAGAAAACATTCACTGAATGTATTGCTTAGTAAAAATGTCAAATTAAAATCCTTGCATGCATTCAAATGGTAGCAACTGATGGAGAAAGTTGGGATTTTCCATGTCTGTTTTACATATATACCCTATGAATTGCTCATTCCTACTTTGCTTGTGCAGGATACAGTTTGGTACTTAATCCAACCTCAATAATAAGTGAGAATTAATGCATTTTTATATGTCAATTAAGTTACATCTAAGTGTAAAGAAACATTATTGCTTAAAGCAAGTTCCCCTTAGCTACTATTGTATATATTTATATATTCATGATGAAGTTACTGCAGCTATTTCTATTTTCTTGCTTATGTTCCATTAAATGCAAAGCATGTCATGAATAATCTTAAAAATTTTGTCAAATAATTCTGATTTTGGAGTGCTTACTTGAGGTGAGCAGTAAGGCTGATTTGTTTCAAGGACATTTGTTTCGTCAACATTTTATGACAGTATTTTTTAAACCAAGTATTTTGATTTAAATATGTTTTATTCCAATGCTGTGAAACCACAAAAAATTTTGAGACTAGTCGATAAACTGGAATAAGAAACAGCATATGTTGAATTGTCTGTGCTTTGAGCTTTACTTGGTTCAGTCAATTAGTTGGTTTTGAACTTCCAGGTGCTGAATGGTAACTTAACCTATTGATCTGAGTATGCTTTAAATTCTTTAGGTCAGCTGCTCATTAACCGTTTGTACGCATAAATTTATGATCTTCGTGCACTAGACATGATAATTTGGGTTTACATATTGCGTGTTTGTGAAACCAGAACCTTGTCATATGTGTTGAAATGTCAGTCAAAATCCTGTCTGTATTGTTTATTTTTGTGTCAAAAATACCTTCATCAAATTGTATTTTTGTACAGAAACCCTGAGATTTGCTTAATTTAGCTGTAAAAGACCTTAACATATAGTATTACAAAGCTGTTAAAAGTGGTTACATATAATACGATTACTTGTTTTTTGTAATAATGTCAAGGACTGATGCATGGACTGAATCTGAGATTTCAAGGAGCTTGTCTTGTATGTTCATTAATAGTACATCAAAAAGCTAATGTCAGTCACTGAACAAACTTAAAAGCAGGATAAAGTGCTGCACACACTTGAGGACCAATTTTTACTTTCAACATTGCTTGGGCAACAAAACTCAATGATTGTTTTCCTTTTTGTCTAATAATGAATCACAGAGAGCCCATCATGTTCTTCAAATTAAAAGGCCACTGCTGGCAGAAGCCACCCCATGAGTCTGAGCTGTCTTATAAGGCTCCCCAGATTTCTATTGATTGCCACGAACTGATGAAAAGTTCTATCATTAAAATGTAATATCATATGTAAAGTTTGCAGAAGCTGTGATAAAAAGTATTTTAATACTAATAGTTGGGTTAGAATTGTAGTAACTATCTTTACAGGATCAACTAAATTGTTCCTTTATTGTTTGTTCATATTCGTGTGTACTGATTACAATTAAAGAGATGATTGATCTTACTAAAGTCCGATTGTTCCAGTTTGCCGAAACTACCCTACTACCAGGAGCTAATTAAAAAATTTCTTTAGAGTTTTGTTTTATGCAAATAGGATGAACAAAATTTTCTAAAAACTGTCTTCCCGTTTTTAAGGGGAAAATCACTTTTTCTCTCCGATCTTATTCTAACTCCATAGACTGCTAAAGGACAATCAGCCGGAATGCTAGAACCAATCGGTTGCTTTAAATGGCTATTTGGGGAGAAGCTATACTGTTTAAATTGTGAAACTCCACCAATATTGTCATGGAAGGAAGAAGGATGTTAACTTATCAAATTAGCTGCCGTTTTGTCATTAGAACAGTTTGAAACATTTTTTATTCAAAGTTCACATTTAAATTATTCAACATTTAATTTTCTCACAACAAATACAGCATCATCCAACCAATAGTATGCTTGATTTAAGTCACCTTCACAGAGGTATGGTAGCTGTGTCCACCGCTCTACTGAAAAACCTACTGGAATTAAAACATCGCTGATGAAACTTGCAGCCTGCTCTTCAAATGATATTCCTTTGATAGGCATTCTCTCCTCTGGCTGATGATCTCCTCTGACACCTAAGATAAGAACAAAAAACCCCAAAAATTAACAACAGAATTTTTCAAAAATTAGTATTAGAAGATTAAGTAAATTTTCTTACCAACTTCAACATAGGGCTGGTAGGGTAGAACTAGGGCAATAACGGCTGTGCCATCACAGGTGAGTGACTTGTGAATTTCCTTCAGTAGAGCACATGGCTTGGCACAGCGATCTAATACATTCAGGCATGATATAACATTCCAGGGTCCATCTGTTCCCCAGTCATCTAAGTTGAGAACCCTGCAAAAGAAAAATAATAGGGATTATATTGCAACCTTAATTCTGCATAAGCCTTGCAAACAGCCGTTAGGTGGTAGTTGAGTAAACAGAGCAAAACTACAGGAAACCAAAATCAAATGTAGAGACAAATAGAGAAAACACTTTTCCATTCTTGGAAAAATTTTAAGTTCTAAATTAGCCTTAATATGTTCAGGAACCGTCATGAGGAGCATGTGAACGAACAGTAGTCTGAGAAATGACGAGAAGTTGAGGTATTTTGTGTGGCCACAGCGAGGGAATTCCATGATGACGGCCGACACTGTTCGCGGGTTGGCGCTAGTGCCTTCCGAAAGCATACTTCAAGGTGTTACATATTCACACACCTGTACCCTCTGCGTGCCAGTATTTTCCTCATGGGTGCAGATATTTCTGTGACTGCCACGTCTTTGAACAGCGGCTCCATCTGAGCGGTGACTGCTCCGTCCCCCGCGCCGATGTCCAGCAGACGCCCGTGAGTATGGCCCTCCAGCAGACGACACACTTGCTTCTTGGAGAAGACGAACATCGACCCGCGGCCCAGGAATCTGAAACAAAAATAAAAGTGCTGTCTTAAATAATTATAAAAATAATAATAATGCTCATAATAACAAAAATAAAAAATAAATTAAAAAATAAACTTGCATGTCGAGAATTAGAATAATCGTAAAAGGTGCAAGCAACACAGCTGCACAATGATACGGGCATCAAACGCGCGCAAAACATCGAAAAAAATATCACGCTGCGGACAGGATTCGAACCTGTGCGGGCAGAGCCCATTTGATTTCGAGTCAAACTCCTTAACCACTCGGACACCACAGCTGAGATGGAAGGGGCGGGCCGCGCGCACCATCAGAGGACGCAGCGCTACGCATAAATTCTCTGACAACGAGGAGTAGCTCCACGTCGCGATCATGGGGTAGCGTCAGCACTCGGCGAAGACTTGCTTCACCCGCAAGCTGAAGCTGCACCATTGTAATCTACGTTACCAGCTTCAATTTGGCTTCAGGAACAAAATTCGCTTCAATCTCCACAACTAACTATCAATGAACGGAGACCATCATACGCTCAGATCGCGGTTGATGGAACGATACGCGCTCTTCATCCGGTCTCCTTTCAGTTCATGCAGCGTCCGCAAGACAGCAGCACCATCGCACCACTCGACGTGCGTGGATTACAGAAGGGAATGACTCGTCCACTTTGGACCATCGCCGGACTCAGGTCTCTCCCCGATCAGATTTGGAACAAAATGAGGACAGGAGTACGATCAGCTCATGCAGGAAGAGCATTACGAGCACAAATACTCGAAGATCCACGACAACCAAGCACGGACGTGTCGCTGTGACAATGGCAATGTCAACGCCTCCTGCCTGGGACGAAGGAAGGAAACTTCTCCAGACTGGGTGTAGGCACGCATAGATTGACAATCGTAGTGTAGGTTGGCACTCATAGGTTGGCATGGCACCCATAGGTTGGCACCTATAGATTGGCACCCATGCACAGCAGTCGCCCACGGCCTTCCGCCTTTCGCATGAGTTGTCACCTCTCCCATTTCCAGATGTAAAAAGGGATTTGAGGGACATAAAAAAAGGACGAGAGTGTGGGAGGCTGGGTGGGGAGCGAAAGAGAAGAAGCATGGAGGCGAGGGGAAGGGTAAATCTTATTAAATTGCCCGGGGTCCTCAGGCTTTCACCCCCTCACACACGCTCTGCCTCCCCCTCCCCGCCTGGTCCTTGCTGTCGTCTCTACCTCGCCTCCTTTCTTTCACAAACTACTTTCATTGCTAGCGCCCTCCTTCTTCGTCTGGTTTCGGGCGAGGCACAGAAGGAGAAGTTCTCTATGCAGACAACGCGACCTCGCCCTCCCTGCACCCTTATGAGAAATCGCGCAATGAGTCATGGCACCAATCAATTCCTTCGATTGTTTCCTATCAATTAAACTTACAGAATGAGCCGATCTTCGACGAAGTAATCGATCAATGGTTCATTCTGGCGTGCATCAACCCCTCCAACTTCAGCAACTCTCAAACCAAAGTTGCCAGCACGCAAAAATCATTTGATAACAACACATAATGCGATGGTCTTTCCACAAACAAGGAGCACTTCGCTCCCCCCTCCCGCCGCACACTATAACCGAACAGAAGCAGATCAAACGAACCTGCCCTAAACTAAGGGGATGTAAGGAAGCGACTTGGGTGGAATCGCCATAACCGTTTTAGAGCCGGGTTAAAGGCCATAGTCGAGGAGTTGGGGCTGCAAGGGCAAGGGCAGGACTTACAGTCCTACTTTCAAGTGGAGGACCGAACCGGCGGCCGCGAGGAGAGGAGAGGAGAGGAGAGGAGAGGAGAGGAGAGGAGAGGAGAGGAGAGGAGAGGAGAGGGCAGGACAGGAAAGGAGCGCAGACGAGACAGCGAATCTCATACATGCATTATAAACAGAACGCAAAATGAGATGTTTTATTTACTATTTTGAGAGAAAGGGAGAAAGAACAAAGGATAAGATCGCGGGTCCAGCGATGAACGAAGGGAGAGCGGGAGAGAGAAAGAGTGGACGGGCCGAGGAGGTCAGAGGGCACCGCGTCAAAGTAATGAGACACTGAACCAAAAGCACTACGGACGTAAGAAACTCGCAAAGAGCTGGTATGTCGATATCACTTTTAAGGAGTTCTAACAAATACCGGCGTCGAGAGGAACATTCTTAATTAGGCGTATGCGTCAGAAATGAGAAAATGTTTGAGTCGCCAGTTCATTCCAGGTCCAGGTAGGCAGTAGATCTGTCCTCGCCACATGATTCAGGGACGGCCCCCAACCCCTTCAGTCGGGGTAGTGATGAGAGGCTATCCCTATCACTGGCAGCGCGTGCACGGCGCGTGCGCGTGCTCACGTCATAGGCGCGACAGAGATGAGCGGTCGTGAGCGTGCATGTAAGAGTGAGTGAGCGAGCGAGCGAGCGAATGTGTATGGTTTGCATGTGAGCGGGTGTGTGTCTGCGAGGGTAGATAGGGGGAGCCAGTGTCGCGAAGGAGCAGCCAATGAGCGCGCCGCATCTCCACCCCCCTCCCTCCTCCCCGCCGCGCGCCGCCCTAACACATACTAACACACTCACACACGTTTGCCTATCAATGCGGCCAGGAAAAAAATCGATATTCCTTGAGATGGTCTACTTCTCCTTCATTTTCTTCTCTCTCCTCGTCTGGTCGGCGCCCCGCCCCGCCCCGCCCCTGTCAGCCTCCCCTACCGAGCCGCTTCTCAAGCGCCGCTAGCCCCCCATCCCATTTGCAAATAAATGATGTATATGTATGTGTACACACACGAGGAGAGGGGCGGGGCGTGGGGACATATCTGCGCCCCCCGATGGGTTCACCTCCCTCCCTTCCCTTTTCACCGGTTTTATTTTCTTCCCCTTCTTTACTCTTTCTTCATTTTCTGTCCCGAACTCTGTCCCTTTAGCACCCTCACGTTTTATATAAACCAAACAGACTCCGACGTTTCCCTCCGTATACGTTTCGCAGGCTATCTTCAAGGTGCTCGTAGATTTTAAGTCCGCTATGGGGCGGGGCAGGGCGGGGTGAGGCGGGTCGAAACTCACTGCCCTGTGGGTCTCCTTAGCAAATTTGAGGAGGCCGGTCCATGCGACGGCACGCTACTTCGAGGGGGACCGTCAATAAACCAAGTGATCTTTTTGGTCCACTTCTTGTCTCTGCTTTGATCAGTTCTCACTGCGAATTAGACTTCTGCATGCTCTTCCCCCTACAAATGTTACAAAAATCGCCTGGAACATAGGCAAAGCCTCTGACAGTAGGTGATTCGTCCGACGTCACCCCCCCCCTCCCCTTAAACGTCTTTCTGGATCCGCCACTGATGCGGCGGCCGTCGGCGTGTCTTGACATCCAATCAATACTCCGATGCAGCAGTCGGTGTGCGTTAAGTTCGTCAGTGACGCCGTGGGTTC
>CABIKL010001079.1:0-17079 GCA_902196195.1 Aptinothrips rufus | reverse complement strand
TTGAAGTATTTTGATTTTAACAATCCTTCTGAAATTTTGATTTATTTTGGTGTGTGTGTGTGTGTTGTAAATTCCAATTTTTGAAGTATCTGTTTCATTTGCGAGCCAAGCATTTAAAATTCTAATGCAGCATGCTTTTTACAGGTATCAGCAACACCAACAAGTGCACCTCAAACTCCATCTGCAACACATTCTCCAGCTACCCAACCTGCCGCTGCAAGTGCAGCTGTCAACGTTCCCAGTCCAGTAGCTGCTGCTCAAGTATGTTCAATGTTGTTAAGTTTCGAACATTATTTGTTTCCCAATTTCATTCTAGCTAATATGTGGTATTTTCTGTTAAGTTGCACCCACACCACAGCAGTGCCAGTTCGGGAGACAAATCATGGAGCAGTATAATGGTCGGTGGAGGAGCTGGCAACGACCCTGCCGGTGTTGCAGCTCCGTCCTTCCTAGCCCACCAGTCGCCACTATTCCAACAGGAGTTCCCCTCATTGTCAAGTGGAGATGGACAGGGTCCTGCTGCTGGACAGAAAGGTGGATCCGGCGCTGCAGGCTCCGGCCCTGGGGCCGAATCACAATATGGTCCAGGGCCCAGCCTCCGCCCTCAGAGTGAGTTCAGCACATACAGAAAGAATGGAACGCAGATTCTGGTACAATCCCATAACATGGGGGCTTAAAAACATTTTTTAAGTGTATTTTCAGAACTGTTTGAAAATGACAAGGAAGCTATAAATTGAATTTTGAAATAGGTCTCAGACTGCAAGGTTGTCCTACTCTTGGTTTTTATGTTGGGTTTTTCCAGAATTTAGGTTTTGTTTTCTTCCTTTTGAATGATAGACATTTTGTTGAATCTGACAGGGTTGTTCTTGTTGCCTTCAGGTGGAGATCTCGCTGGAGGTCGGAGCAACTTGGGCCAGCTGGGGCCCCAGGGTGTGGGCATGGGCCCGGCAGGCCAAGCAAATGGGCCCGGGTCCGGCCCTGGATCGGGCCCTCTGGCGGGCCAGGTGGGACCCATGGGGGCCTTCAGGGGGGTAATGCCCCCATTCATGTACAGAGGCGGCTTCCCAGGCCCCTTTCCACCCAATTTCCAGGGCCCTAGGCCTCGTTTTCCTTACCAACAAGATGGAAGGTAAATGATCTTCTGCAATTTGATTCTGATCATTGTTTTATTTTATTTTTCCAGAGTGTTTGAACTGTTAAATATATGCATATTTATGAATTTTATTTCCAGATTCCCTGCACCACGTCTTCAACCCTCTGATAAAGGTAGAGATCGTGAACATCAGGGAGAACGTGAGGAAGACATCATTCTGCCTCGTCCTATCATTAAGGAGGAAGATCTTAAGTGCATGGATGATATAGGCCGTGATGCTGGCTGGGCTGTCAGTGACGATATAGATTATAAGTAAGTTTATTTTGTGTCAGAATGGTCCATTGGTGGTGCACTTCTGTCAGGAGAGAATCTCCGTGACTTACGCCTGTTTTCACTTACAGTCAAAAGTTAGCATTCAGTGATGATGAGTCGATACCTGATGACAAAAAGAAACCTGAGAAAGATGGTCGTGATGCACGTGACACAAGAGGCGGGCGTGATCACCGCGAGCGCGACCGCCCTGTGGAACGTGACAGAGACCGTGACAGAGACAGGGATCCAGACAAGAGTGGGGTAAGTTCCATGAGCTCTCTGTATGGATGGCTTTTGTAGTACCTGTATGTGCCTTGAGGCTGCTGTAATGGGTTATGTAGGTGTAAATCAATTGCTGATTTGTGCTTTCCGAGTTTAGGGCTGAAGTTGCAGAAGAAGGCGCCGAAGTACTTTCCTTTAGATTCCTGTTAAGTGTATGTGGGTTTGACTAAAATTTTATTAAGTGGACTCCAAGGAACTCTGTGTTCAGTATCATGTTATTGTCATTTGGCTACTATCTCGAATTCACAAGGATTACTTAGTAGTGTTGAATAAGTCATTTGTCTCTCAATGGAGGATGCGCCTTATGCTTTATGTCATTTGCTTCTCATATCCATTGAATTTGTTCCTGTTACACCTGGCGGCTTTAATTGTCTTGGCAGATCTATGTGCAGATTTTAACAGCATGCTGGGATGTGTGTGTGTTGCGTGGTGTGAGGCCTCAGTGGTGCTTTGGGTTGTTTCAGGGGGATCGGCGAAGTGGTGATAAACGTTGGCAAGGTGGTCGGCCACCACAATCAGATTTTCGCTCACCACCTCATTCAGCTCCTATGGGTGGGCCCGGAAGTAGGGCAGCCCCACATGGTGTAAGTATGTTTTGAATGTCTGCGCTAGTCCATGCTCAGTTTGCTGTGGGGTCTCCAAAGTCCAGTTAGTCATGGCGCAGAAGAATTGGTGTTCGTTGTGCCCTTTCCCCATCAGTCTGTTCATTGTCCTTGCATCAATATGGGTGGGAGGTATTTGAATGTGGGTCTCATTTCAAATATGTGTTCGGGGAGTAGAGTTTATGCAAAAATCTCTTGTTGTTGTGCATTGTGCTCAGAATTAATCTTAATGATTGTGTTGCAGAGCCGAGTTAGTGAGGAAGAGGAACTATGGTCTGAGCAACGCCGCAAGCAAAATGAACAGATGGCAGCCATTGTAGAGCGTGCTAAGCAAAGGAAGGAGGAAGAAGAGAAGAGATATGAAGAGCGTCAAGCAAAAGCGAAGAAGAAGCTCGCTGAGCTGGATGCTAGGAAAGCGAAAGAAGCAGGCCTCACTGATGAATCTACATCTCCTGGAGTTGCGACTGGTGCTTCTGAGTCTGAAGATAAATCCCTTGCTCGGGAAGCAGTCGACTTCCATCAGCTCACCAAGATTGAGAGGCCTACCTTTGTGAGGGAGCGTGAGAGGGAGAGAGAACGTGAGAGGGAGAGAGAACGGGAGAGAGAGAGAGAACGTGAGCGTGATCGCGAGAGGGAAAGAGAAAGGGACCGTGACCGAGATCGCGACCGTGACCGTCACGGTGACCGTGATCGTGGTGACCGTGATCGGGAGCGTGAGAGGGAGAGGGAGATGCGCTCTGAGCGTGATCGGGAACGTGAACTGAGGGCAGAGAGGATGACTGGTCACCCTGAGTCTGGACCTCCATTTTCCCGCCAATTTCAGAGCAATTTGCCACCTCGCTTCCAGAAGCAACAAGCTGAGCGCCACGGAGGGGGATTCACTCCTGCTCCTGCAGCGTCCAACGCCTCCTCCAGTCAGGCGTTTGAGCAGCGCTGGGCCATTCCCACCACTAATAATGCACCTGTCTACCAGCGTAAGTGTAATAATCAGTACATGGCATGTTTCTTAGCAAGTAATTATCTAATTTTATTATATATGATTAAAGTTTAGTGATTCATTCACCAAATTTTTATTTTACGTTATTAAAAATTTAATTAACCTATTTTAATTTAAAAGTTAAGTCATACCTTCATAAATTGAATTAATTGACTTCTGAATTTGAAAGAAGTAATTTGGGTTACATGAATACAAATATGTGTCTACGTCTATGGCTATGAGGTTTTAAATTGTTCTGATTCTTGCCTTGTTAATTTTAAGTTGGTCTCTTGTTCACAGCTGGCAAGGGTCCTTTGGGTCGTCGTAACCGAGCAGAGGGAGAACCCACTTCTGATCGGGAGCGAGAGCGAGAGCCTCTTGATGAGCGACCTCCCAGCCGGGACCCCCGAGACCGGCGTGATCGGCACACCCCAGAAACAAGCGATAGGTAGAGACCCTCTTTGATTGCAGGCACTTAGGAAATATAAAACACTACCGAACTTAAAAATCAATGGGATGTTTAGCCAGAGAAAGAGAAGTAGGGCCTAGATCTATCTCACGAGGTATGGTGTTTGCAGGTACCGACCTGCCCGCGATCGTGACATCCGAGACGCTGCTGGTCGTAAAGGTTATTACGATAGTCCTGAATATGGCCGCTATGGTCGAGGGGACTATCGTGGACCCGATTATGACAGAAAGTGAGTCCGATGTGATCAACTTTTAAGTTCAATATTTCATTATTTTTTTTATTAGTTTGATTATATTGCTAATTTAGTCTGCCTGCTATTCTTTGAGCTGCATTTAACTGATGTTTGAAGGTCTTCATTCTCTTTTTTTGTGAACTCCCCTTTATTTTTTTAAAACCTTTATTATTTTGGTGCTTTTTTTTTAGTTTTATAATTTTGTTAGTTTAGTATTTTAACCAATGAACTTTTAAATTAAACCATTCTCTCTTTATTCTAGGGACCGTGAAGAATGGGATCGTCACCATGATGATCGTAGGGGCGATTCCAAAAAGGATTACAAACCTCATGTAAGTATTCGTCTTCTAAGCCTGTTTATCAGCCTGCCCACGTAACCGCGAAAGCAAGAATATTGAGACAGTAGTGCTGCGAGTGCCAGTGTAACTATATTCCTTAACATTTGCTAAGTTTTAGAATCGCTCGCATTTGTAACTTTGGTATTTTGAAGAGTGGGCAGAGGCTACAGTGAATTATTATGCCCTATTAGAAAGATTCGAAATCGTAGGGATCAAAACATTAGGGAAATGGCTGGGCAGGTTTTGTGGCGCGATGGCTGGACTCACTGATTCCTAAAAATTTGAGGAGGGAGCAGTAATGAGATGATGTGTATTTCCAGGGTGCTGATTTGAACCGACAGGACAGTGGGGAGTGGAGGGACAAGGAGCGCGACAAGCGTGGAGATCGCCGGGACTCCAGGGAGCGTGACGTGCGTGACATCCGGGACCGAGATGGCCGTGATGTGCGTGACCTGATGGAGCGTGACCGCTTCCGAGAGCGTGACCTGCGGGACCTCCGAGACCTGAACCTGAGGGATGTCCGGGACCCCCCGAGGGACCTCCGGGAGCGTGACAGGGATGGCCGCGACCGTGACGGCCTCCGGGACCGTGACAGGGAGCGTGACAGCCGGGAGCGTGATCTGCGGCACGGCGAGCGTGACAGGAGAGGCGGCCGGGACGATGTCCGGGACAGGGACTTCCGGGACGAGCGGCCCCAGCGCCCCGACAGCAGGGACAGCCGCGCCTCCAGGGAGTCTCGCAACTCCAGGGACTCCATTCACGACGTGAAGCTCGAGACGTCAGCGTCCTGGGCTGAGGCCTCCTTCGATCCCCACTACGACTCAAAGGAGAAGAAGCATAGGGACTTCTACCGCGACAGGAGAGACGGACATGTGAGTAGCGGTCAACTCGAGCCAGCTGTCCCACTACTGTTTTATTGAAGTATCAACGGTGGGAATCGCACTGCCCCATGCTGCCCATGTATTTCCCCAAATCCCATAATTTAACTCAGATTGCATTCAATGGTCTTGAACTGTTGCAGATGAAGTCACTTTGTAATTTTCAGTACCGTAAACCACAAAGGCAGAAATTTAAATTTCTATGGTTGTGCTTGGAAACATTTTCAAAATTACCAATCCCACAATCTCATATTAATAATGGAATGGCCTCATGTGCAAAATTTTAACGCAATACAATGCAAGTTGAACAAAACTTTTGGAGAAGAAATACATGAGCAGTATAAGAGGGTGTGATTATAACAAGGGCTATCACTTGAATTGGCATTTTTTTTTAAACCATGGTTTCAGAAGTTTTAGTTGTCTTTTCAACAGCTTAATTTCTTTTGTTCGCCTGTACAATAATTTTCTGAGGTTGATTTTAGCCCTTACTGAAGTTAATTAACTTACTAAACATTGCAATTTGAAATATAGAAGTAAACAAATAGAAAAATGGTTGGTTTAGGTAGCTCGTTGTAGGCAATTCTATGGTGGTTACTTCTGAAATGTTGGTGCATATCTATTTCTTCAAAGAGAATTTTTTATTCCTAAGAAAATGCTTTATGCTGTTGACAAAACTACTTCTGAAACTGTAACTAAAACAGGTGAACTAAATTAAAAGTCCTTTTGAGAAGGTCCCTTGAAATATCATTTGAATGTCCAGTACCATGTTCCTGGTCCCATCACCCAAGAGAAGTTAAAGGCTCTGGATCTTGATGATCAAAGCAGTGTTGCTATGCAGCTCCTGTCTCCTAGTCCCACCGTTCTGTCAGATCCAGTTGTTCCCTCTCAGGTATCATAGGCATAGCTCTTAAAAAATTCCATGCAATTTGGTTTACAATCCTTTAAATTGTACAGTGTTTTGAGCATATTAATGTTCTTTATCATGTTATATATATTGCCCTCCTAGTTTACTTAGAATATTCGTTTTAGCTGTCTTTTCCGGTTGTCTAAATGCCGCTGTTCCTGTTACAGAGTGATAAAGGTGACCGCAAACCAAATGAGCAACCTGAGCCCTGGAGACCCCTGTCAGTCAAAGGGACAGATTCCCTTGTTGATAAGGACTCAGCACTCAGCAAGGCATGGGCAGAACAGATGACTCCAGGTGAAACTGCTGATATGAAGCGTGATCAAGAGTTAGCCATGGGAGAGAAGCCTACAGAAATGCTGAAGGAGGTTGATAGGATAACCATCATGCTTGGTAAGATGTGGATTCTAATTTTTATGTCCAATTCTCTTTTTCTCTCATTATCTTAAATTCATTACCCCATTTGCTTTGGTTAACATAAATGTTTGATGATTCTCTTCTTGGATACTATTCTATTTGTTCCCTCTCGATAAGCCTTCACTGAACTTGTTCTGCTATTTGGTTCAGGAGACAAGCTGGAAATCAATAATGCTCACAGTGAGCACCGCATTGAGGAAGAGAAGTCTCGGGATGATGACAAGGCAGACGACAACAAGTCCAAGGGCGGCCGGCGAAGTGGACGCGGTGGTCGGTCTGGGGATGCAGCCCGAAGCGGCGGTGGAGGGGGAGGGGGAGGCCAGGGCTCTGGTTCCCGCCGCTCTGGCCGCTCCTACGGTGGCCGGCGGTCAGGCCGCGGCCGTGCAGGCGACTATGAGGGCAGCGTCTCTGACGCGTCCGGGGATGAGATCTCCGTGTCCACCGAGTCAGGCAAGGAGGACCTGCGCGCCGCGGAGGGCGGCAAGCGTGATCGCCGAGGTCCGAGGTCGCCGAAGTCCAGGAGGAGGAAGGACGACGAGAAGAAGATCAAGGACGACAAGGACTATGACACCGCGCCGCGCGGCGGGCTCAAGGACCTAGGCCCTCGGGAGGGACCCAAGGACTCGCTGCCCTCCCGCGACCTGCAGCGTGACCCTCAGAGGGACCCACCCCGCGAGGCCGCGCGTGAGCCCCAGAGGGACGCGCCCCGCGAGATCCCCCGCGACCCCATCAAGGAGGGCTTCGCTCCGCGCGGCGAGCCCTCCCGGCGCGGCCGCGGCGGCAGCGTGTCGGCCCGGGGCGCGCTGGGCCGGCGCATGGACGGCTACGGCCCACCGCCCTCCAAGAGCCCCTTCGGGCAGGCCTCGTCGCAGCAGGACAAGGGTGACGACTGCTCAGGCATGGACTCTCATGGCATGGCTGACGGCGACGTCGACAAGAAGGCCCAGCAGGTGAACGCCGGCGTGATCGGCAGCGGCCTGCGCTCCTCCGGCCCACCCGGCGTGAGCACGGGCCCGGGCAAGCCCGGCTCCATGCCTCCCGGTTCTCAGGGGCCCCCTCGCGGCAACCGCAAGGGTGACGGTGAGCGCAAGGACTCCCGCCGCAGAGACGGCCGGCCGCGAGGCAACAGAGGTGGGGAGGGCGGCGAGGAGTACGACAGTGTGTCCGAGACCAGCGAGGGCGACGACAGGCACGACGTCCGGAATGGAGGTGGTCGTCGTGGCTTCCGTGAGAAGACGAGCTCCGGTCCCCCCGGCCAGCAGTCGGGCAGGAGCGGCAGCGGGCGCCGCGGGGGAGGCGGCGGTGGCAAGGATGGCCCCGGTGGCCGCGGCGAGAAGCGTCGCGATGGTGGCAACGGTGGAGCCCCTCAGCAATCCGGCAACAGCGCGGACCGCCGCGCCGGAGGCAACGCCCCTCAGACCAATGGACGCTCTGGGGGTGGCCGCTCCGGTCAGAGCGCCAACAAGATATCCCAGAACACTGTGGCCGTGAACAGGCTGGACGAGGTCAAGGTCAACGACCCCACTCTAGTCTCCCAGGCCATCACTGAACTGTCGAAGAAGGACAAGGAGAAGGCCAACAATTTGGAGGGCATCGATCTCAACAACTTTGCAAGTAAGTTCAACTTCTCATTATTTGTTTCTCCATTTACATCAGCAGTCTAATAGATTCAAAGATGTAACATTGTATGTTCTCCTAATTGCTTTAGCTGTGAAAGTTCTTTTATAAAAGACACGAAATTTCTCTGTTAGCAATTTAAAATGAGCTCGTTCTGTAGTTCAGATTTTATTTCTCTATGCTTAGAAGTTGAGTAATAGCAAATAGAAAGTAAAGATTGTAAAACATGTAGACCTTTGTGCTTTGCTTGCTGATATTTCACCAATTATTTCACTCAAGTGTTTGATAACCACAGTTCTCAGCATGCTAGTTGTACCCACATATTTCTTTCTTCCTTTTTTATTTCTTTTACACTTGAAAAGAATAGGAATGACCATATTCAATACCGATGTTGTCCTTAACTGAGTGCATTTTTATTAGATTTAATGAACCACAATTTTGTTTTGACAATTTTCGTTCTTTAACTTATAATATCAGCTTTTTACCTCACATATTTAATGAGAAAATTTTCAGTTATCTTTTCATAGTGGCTGCATTATTGCACTGTAGACATGCAAAGCACTTAACCTGTAGTGCATGAAGTGTTTGGTCTTGTTTCTGGTGGCTGCGTTCTAGTTTGTGTTGTGTGTGCGTGTGCGGCACCTAGGTGTGGTGGTAGTTGATGACCATCCAGAGGTGGCAGTCGAAGAAGACACTTCACTTTTTGATGCAGACAATGGCTTCCAAGAGGTCCGCAACAAGAAGACGACGAAAGATTCAAAGAAAGAAGAGTCTGGTCCAAAGGGTGGACGTGGCAAATCCCAGTCTCAAGGTCAACCGTCTCAGTCATCATCCAATCAACCTCAGCCCGGTCAGCAGCCAACGCAGCAACCACCTCCACTGATGGCAATCAATGCTCAGCCCCCATCAAAGCAAGGCTTTGAGCGGTCTCGACCTTGCAAACTTCCTCCTCGATTAGCAAAACAGAGGGAAAACAATCGACTGCAAAAGCAACAGGCAGCTGCTGCTCAGCAGCATGATGTTAGTGAAATGAACAAAGTGAATCAGAATATTAGCATGTACCCACTTAAAGGTGAGGGATTATGTCAAGTTTCAGTTTTGTTTTGTTTGATTTTTTCAGCTTAGTCTTGATTAACGATTGTTAGTAGATTTATTTATTTAGGAAGCTAATGCATGTGTTAACTTCTGTGTCAGATTCCTCTGGACCTGCTCCTCCACCCCCAGTCAATGCTTGGGATAAGCCTATTAATGCCAGTTTGAGACCGAGTTCACCAGGTACAACTAATATTTCAAGTGGACTTCAACTTGGTGCTAGTTTAACTGATCATTGGTAAGTTTGATTAAATCAACAAATGCATTATCTGGCAGGCAGTTGGTACTGACTAATAATTTCAATTTGTTTTTTCTCCCCTCTTACAGTAGCAACATTGATGGTGCAGGTTCTGGTGGGTCAAGTCAGCGCAGCAGTCCAGCTGTTGAAAAACTTGGGCGAGAAGCCAGAGATGCAAGAGAAATGCATGACCAAGCTAGTTCAGTAGTAGCCAAGGATGCTGTTCTTGATGGCGCGTCTCCACCTGTACAGACAATTATATTCGAAAACACAAATTACAAGCAAGCTCCTCCTGCATCAAGTAAATTTACAAGTCACCCCAAAGGTGGCTCAAGAATAGACAAACCTAGAGGCAAGTACTTTAAATTCGTCTTCGATCATACCCTTGATATTTTATCCTACTCTCAGCCTGAAGCCTTAAATATTGAAAATAAAAGCTGTCCCAATTTTTCCCTGCTTTAGTAAGTCTTAATAAATATTTTGTTTACTTTCAGAATTGGATGAGAGTTTGTCACATACGCATCAGCACTCACATTCTTCAAACTTAGGGTTTGATATGAAATCTGATGGCATGGATGGAGTAGACATGAAGTTAGATTTCACATTTGAGTGTCCTGAACTTGATGACAAAGCTGGCAAGAACATGGGATTACCTCGTTCTATGCATTCAACCTTGCCTTCTACTGCTGACTTGAACTTTAAAATTGCGGCAGTGAAGAAAGTGTGGGAAACAATGCCAACAGGCCAGTCTCATAATGATGAGAATCAGGGATATGCTCCCCCCTTTACATCGGAAGCTGCCCTTGATGCAGCTGCATTCAGGAAAGCTGTGGAATCTCCTCAGATGCAGATGGATGAGAACTCTGAGGTGGTGTACTCACCTGGACCTCAGATGCAACCTAATCCAAACAGCTATGGGGTTTCAAGTGTGACAGGTGTGTCGGCAGTACCTGGAAACTCTGCCTCCCCGAATGTTTGCAAAGTCAAGCCTCAGCCATCTGTCATGCCTCCTGGACCTCAGCTGTCCCCACCTCCATTTAATTCTCAGCCTGCAAGTCACATAGCGAACTACCAGGTAGTCTCTTCAGCTAATTTCACATCTATGTTTCTTTTTCTTGTTTGATCTTTTTTTCTAACTTTCTCAGAATTTGCGTAATTTTTGTGTCTCTATGCAGCCGATGAGCAGTACAGCTGCTCAATTTGGCGGAATTTCTGCCATCCCATCCCCACCAACAGTTCTCTACAACTCATCACAAGCGGCTGGTCTCTATCAAACATTCTTAGGAGAGGCTCAAGTCCTTGGTGGGCAGCCACTCGGTGGACAACCGCTCGGTGGGCAACCACTTGGTGGACAGCCCTTGGGCGGGCAGCCCTTAGGAGGTCAGCCGCTTGGTGGGCAACCACTTGGTGCACAGCCTTTGGGTGGACAGGCTCTTGGTGGTCAACCCCTTGGAGGTCAGCCGTTGGGTGGACAGCCTCTTGGTGGACAGCCCCTCGGTGGGCAGCCGCTGGGTGGACAACCTCTTGGAGGTCAACCACTTGGCGGGCAACCCTTAGGTGGACAATTGGGAGGACAGCCACGCTCTCAGTTTACCCAGTTCCCGCCTTACCAACTGTCTCAAGGTTTAAATCAGACCTCAGCATTCAATCAACAGTCAGTGTATGTTCATCAGAGTGCTCCCCCTCCTCACCCCCCGCCAAGTGCTGGCCCTGGCCCTGATCTGTATCAGCCGATGTCACAATATCGCATTCAGGTATGAATTAGTTTCGGAGAAAGATTTTATTGTTTCATTTCAGTGCATTTGCTGATTGTTTTTGTTTATCTTTTTGCAGCCTGCTGCTGGTCCCTTCGGCCAATCACAACAGCTGAATTCCAACCCAAGCACTGTTCTTATATCGTCCTCATCTAATTCATTGATGTCTGCAAGTGTGAAGCCGTCCTCACATTCGGGACAAATTGGTGCTATTGGAACAAAAGGAGGTGCTCCTACTCCATTCCAGGCATCAGCTCCTCAATCACAGCTATTTATTCCCTATGATCCAAATCAGGTTCTGAGTGTGAACCAGAACTACTTGTCCAGTTCCCCTCTCGTACAGAGGGCTGCACCTGTGCAGAATATGCAGCCATCATCGAGCTTCTATTCCACCAATGCAGGTCAGGATCAATTAAATTATGAGTTAATTTGGTGGACCCTGTAAGGACTCGTAATGTAACTCCTCCTCTGTCTGTTGTGAAGGTGCTCAAGCTGGATTCTATCAGACTGGATCCTCACTGCAAGCAGCCCCCACTGCTCCTCAGCTCCATCAAACTGCAGGACCCTTTGGTTTGCAGAGCTTCAGTTCCCATGGTCCTGTAAGTCATCCTTGTACTTTTACCGTATTCATTTCAAGCCATTTTGTAGTGTATTTGAGTGTTCTTAAACAAATTTGGCAGTAAAATGGTCGAAAATTTAAGTGAAGTATAGGAAATGCGAGGGGTACCACTCAGCCTTCAGTCAGTGTGTTCTTTTCCCCCTCTTTTCAACCATTGCAGTCACTGTTCCAGTTATTAAAATCGTCTCATTTTTTGGAAAATTAGTCAAAAGTTGCTAAAAGATATAACTTGATACTTATTTTCATTAAATTGTCTTATACATCGGTCCCAAGTCACTTCTTTTCACTACTTCAGTCAATTACATTCACAGCCAGTGCTTACTTGTTTTGGAAGTGACAAGAAATTCCTTTTTATCTGACTGAATACTTTTCTTTTGCGGGCAGTTTTTGTCCTCAAACTTGCAGATTGCGGCTGCCGCGGCAGTTCAGCAGCAACAGCAGCAGCAGCAGTACCGTAATTCTCAACCCAATTATCTAAAAGGCGGTTTAGGTCAACAATCCCAACCTCCTCCTCCCTCATCACCATCATCCCAACAACCTGACATGTTAACGTCGGTTTTTTCCTCAGGTAAGCCATTGTGACAGTGTCTCATGAAGTTCAGTCCATAATCCTCAATTTAATTTGTAGAGTATCCTTACCATGCAGGGTCTCAAATACCATCCCCTAAATCACGGGACTCGAAGAAGACCCAGTCAGGACCGCAGGGAGGGCAAGGTGGCCAGAACCAGCACAGCCCCACTCCTCAGCACCAAGGTGACCTCCGCTCAGGACCAGGAGGACAGGGACCCTCGGGCCAGGGGCACAACAAGTTCTCATCATACCAAGGCATGTCCCAGCCCTCGCATGTGAGTATCTGATTTGATTTTGCTTAGATAGTCAATGTACCTACCATTCCAGTTATTACTGTAGCCACTCGGCCCTCACACCAGTGCTTTAATAGTGTTTAGTGCCTCACTCAAAAGTAGCGAAGCATGCTTTTGTAATGCTAATGGAAACTAACTCTCCTTTTCTAAAAAGGGCTATGGTAATTTTTTTCAGATGCTGCAACAAAATGTAAGAGGAAACCAGATGAACTTGGGAGGACAACGTGGTAACATGGGTCAGTCTGGGCAGTCAAGGTACCCAGCTCCCATTCAACGACCCAATCCATACAATCAGAGTGGAATGCCACCTGCTGGCAATATGAATATGAATAGGCATCGGACCCCTGTGCACAACACTTCACGACCACCTCCATCAGTGGCTAAACAAAACTACTATGGATCATCACATGGTAAGTTCTGTCACCTATGAATACCACACGTCTTGCTTTTGTTTGAATTATTGATTGTAGTGAGGTCTGTTTGCTGTTTTAGGTAGCCCTGTAAAGATGGAAAGCACAGGAAGTAGTGAAGCGAAATCAGAGACCAGTTCGGCAGAACACAAGGATTCTGCCTCTACTCCATGCAACAGTACTGCTGACAGCAGTACTCCATCGGAGACCTCAAAAGATGAAGCACCTGTTTCAAGTGCTGAATAGTGCATTCACCCTTTATCTTCTACAAGAGCGAAGTGAAAACCAATGTGGATATTATTTCGGATGTTTTCCATGAACTTTAAACTTAAAAGTGGGAGAACTTAGTCAAAAATAAAATGGCTCAAATGCCTTTTCATGTTCTTTTTGAATTCAAATTGGTTTTGAGTGAAAGTCAGAAATTGGCAAAGGTATTAAGCTGTCATAAATGGGATTGGAATGTGGAGTTGTTGATTTGTATTGTTTAGACTTAACAAACAAGCCACTAACCTTTCTTGAACGCTGAGTGGCTGCTTGTCCAACACCATGTCCTTATGGACTCATCGCGGAAGTCTCAAAGGTTGTGGTGCTCTGGATTCGTACAGTCATTTCATGAACATATGGCATTATCTTTGTTGAAAGTTCCTGTTTGATGGTCACTGCTCCCCATGCTGAGGATGTGGGCATGACTTGAGAGTTCAGTTTGGAATGTACTATGACATAGTTTTGATGACGTTTTTATATCATGATCGGAGCAGGGCAGTTCAGTTATGCCAGCCCTCTGTTCTTAAAAGTAAATTTGCACAGTATTTAATTACCTATCCCCTCGGGTTAGCAGGCATTTTGTTGGGATGTAAGTGCTGTGGCAGTGTATTCAAGACACTTAGTGTAAAGTGAAATGAATAGTGTAAGGTGACTGTTTCTTTGTTGTTTCCTTTTTCTTTTTTTGAATTGCGGATCTGACATCAAAAGTGGACTCTATTTGATGGGTAGAGCACATGAGATGGGCTGCTACGCGACTGAGGGCTGCAGGTAAAGACTGAAGCTCTGTCTGGTGGTTCACTGCGTAGCTAACCACATCTTAAATGTATCAACTGCGTTCTTAAAGGACAGCAGAAGACTAAGATGTGGAGCTTCTTACACCACACTCGTTGTAATGACCATGTCTATGGGCTAACCAACGACATAGAGTTGAACTGCCACCTATCATGCATGTAGCTTATGAAGGCCCCTTTATGATATACATGATTTATTGTGTTTTTATTGCTTTCTCCAGTACTGATCACTATTTGAACGTTGTCTTATTTATGATTGTCGAGGGCTGAAATAAAGTGTGCAATTGTCCCATGAATGTACTCCTTTCTGTGGTATCAGGACTGCCATGAATACTTAAATTGTTTCTGTTTGCACCTCTCATATTTATTTGTAATGACATGATTCATGATAGGGCAGTCCTGCTATCATGTTAGTAGTCATAACATTCCAGATTGGGCCTTATGAGTTGTATCTTTATGTCAGGTGTGGTGATTTTGTTGTGTAAAGATGTTGCTTTTCTACCTTTTGCCAATGTACATGAATTGTCCGCCTGGAAAGTGAGCAATTAGTACAGGAGAGTTATGTAAGATAGTGCCCACAATTGTGTGATTGTTGGGTTCATGAACTTGTTTTTTATTTGAGGCACATTGCCTGACTGGAGTCATGTGTGGCTGGCCCCATGGGATCGTCACCTACTTCATCTCAATTTTACATGTCAACCAGTCAAAGGAGAGCTTGCCTCCTTTGAAAGTCTAGAAACTGCCTTTTTAAAATGAATAAACTATTATATTAAAGATTTACTAAAGTCTATATTTCTATCTTTTTTACACGCTCTTTTCACCTCTCCACATTGTGTCTAGTCAAATATATCAGAAAACCAGCTTATTTCTCCCTCAAGGGGGTGATCATCTGAATAATGACAAATATTTTTATTGGGAGAGCACTGGATGGCAGACCATCAGCTTGAGCTGCACCGTATTTTAGTCCGAGACCATGTTACTGGAACATGGTTCGATAAAAAATGTGGAACGCTTCACGATTTTGCGTGTCATCCTTGCGCAGGGGCCATGCTAATCTTCTCTGTATCGTTCCAATTTTAGTATATGTACCGCCGAAGCGAGTACGAAATTGGACGTGCAGCGAGAAGTATATATACCTTGATCAAGCACCCGACAACGCAAGTGGAAGAGGGCAAACTTCTGACACCAGGTTCGCAAGGTTCCAAGCCCAAAAGTGATGAATTTTGGAAGAAACTTGAAAAATAATACCTAAGTTTTAATAGTTTTGAATTTATTTTGGAATTAAGGGACTGCAATATCGTAAATTATCCAGTCAAATTTAGACAGCTCTCGCTCGTTTTCGATTACAGCGCTATCTAGCGGCAGAACCAAGTAATAGCCGTGCACTGCCTCCGCCGCTTCGCATCCGGAGCAGCACCGGGCAGCAGAGCGGCTTGGGTTCTGCGTTCTTCAAACCACGCGCAAAACCGTACATACGTTACTACGCGAGGAAGAAGCACTGCTTTCGGCCGCTGGCGGCCAGCGAATGCTTGGCATGTATCGCACCCTTCGATCACCGAAACACTGCAAGTTAAAACCTCGACACCCACTCTTCTGAGAGTTCTCGAGTAGGCGAACTCATTGCCGGATCCCTGAGGTTTTACCAACAGCGTTTCAGAGAACGAAGGGTGCAGTACCTGCCCAGCAGTCGCTGAGAGACGAACTTCTGGTCACCCTACTCGAGAAAACTTGCTGGTTGAAACATCAGGTATGAAGCAAAGAATTTGCCTAATACTCGAGTACTTTCAGCACAGTGACTTCGAGGTTCCAACCTGCAGTGTTTCGGAGATCGAGGAGTGTGGTACCTTTGTCAGCAGCGGCAGGGCGGCGAGAAACTCTGTAAAACCTCAGGTACGGTGTACCGTGCCTCGTGTACACCACACTCTGGACGACCCTACTTGTGGCCACAGGGTTGGGGCCACAACTCGAGTCTGTGAAAACAGCCTACATGGATTTGACTATGACACTTTCAGATGCGTGATTGTTGTTCTGTCAAGTAAAACCGTACTGACTGAGTCCATCCGCAACGAATGGCTCAGCTACATGGAGGAGCAAGGGGGGGAAGGGGGGGGGGGGAATTGTCGACTCGAAAGTGGCAGAGGATGGTGTCGTTCGCCTCCCTGCAACTGCTAATACTAGTACACGTCGGAATCCCCGTTTGCTCATGAGGAAGCAATGGCGCAGTGGTTAGAGCCATCGCCTCCTAATTTATCAGCCTAGGTTCGAGGCAGGATTGTCAACTTTTTCTTTAGGCCACACGGCTGGTTGTCGTAGATTGACGAGGAACGGAGTTGGCAACCTCCTGTTCTCCTGGTATCAGTCTTTGATGTAGAGAGATCCCACCAAAGATCGGACTGATGTCTGTCTGCACTTAGTACAAGAAGCTCCGGTGGCGCAGTTGTCGTGGTCACAGAACCCTGGGCGGGAGATCCGTGTTCGATACCCTTTGCCTCTTTTCATCTTTAGCGCGCCATGAAAAAGCGCGCGAAACATATTGCTGCACTGGTTCGCAGGGCAATCTCCTCGATCTTCCTGACCCCCGGGTAGAAGTCCGTCTAAAAATTCGATTTTTGAGCTATCTTGAATGATTTTTAGAACTGGTTAGTTAGTACAGCTCTTATCGTCGTATGAAGTTCCAATATCACACTGAAGAAGCGTCTCGTTAGCTGAGTGGCTAGCGGCGTCGTGTCTCGGGGCCACAGGTTTCGAGTTCGAACCTCCTCTATTTGCAAATTTTCGATTTTTCTGACAATTAAAGTTGCTCCTCTAATGGAAAATTGGAATTTGGAATCTTAAAGGCCGAAAATTTCGACCGTTTTCTCGAATTCCTAACCGGTTTGGAGATATAGCACGTTTTTGTTTTCGCGAGGCGCGATTTTGCATTCTGT
>CABIKL010001078.1:0-17080 GCA_902196195.1 Aptinothrips rufus | reverse complement strand
TATGGTCACCTTACTCGAGTAACCCCGCTGGTTAAAACCTCAGGGACACCATCCTCTGGCCACTTTCGAGTCGCCGATTTCCCCCGCCCCCCTTCTCCCCATGTAGCTGAGCCATAAGTTTCGTACGCTCTGGTCGAAGATAATGCAAAGGCTGTTCATCTCCGGCTGCTGTTGAGGGAATATCGAGGTTGAACGTTGAAGACCTGCTTGCTGGCTTCTCGCGGCTACTCAACTGGCAGTCAGAAGCAGAGCTCCTCTTCGGATTGAGATCGTGCGATCGTGCGCACTGTGGACGGGTTCGTGTGTGTGGGGGGAGTATGACGGCATACATTCAGCTGGCAGGGGGCGCAGCAGGCCCGCGGGCGGAAAGGGGGGGGGGGGGCGCCTCTGAGGCGAGCGGCGTCCTAGTCTCGCGTTGCCCCCCCGCACCCTTATATGGCGGCGGTGGAGAGGGCGCGCTTTAGAAGTTCTGTGCTACGCTAGCCCACGCGGCGAGATCGCGAGGGAGGGAGACGGGTCCACCAGCAACAAGTCATCGCTCTGCTCCGCCCTCTTGCGGCTACTCTGCTCTCAGGCATGAGAAGCTGTGGTGGGGAGACGGCACGTTGTCGCTCCTGGGGCCCGGCGCGGCGTCGTATCGTGTGGGGTTGGTGTACGGGCTGGGCTGGGCTGGGCTGGGCCGCGGCCCAGCGAGGCAGGCTGCGGGCGGGCAACGAGTGAAAGGACAACGCTCGGATATCCGTCCCTGATCACTTTTAGAAAAATCTGAAATTTTTGGAAAGCAAAAAAACCATGGTCCCCAAGCCGAAACCAGCAGCCTAGCAAGCCGCACAGAACAAGAAGTGAGCGGTTCAAATTGAACCGTAAGGTTCAATGAATCGTTCCACCCTTTACCCCCGACGAACACCCGTCTCGGGTGTTCAAAACACCCTTTATAAAGGCTATAAGAAGTTCTTCCTAAAAAGCAACCCGCGAACAAAAGACTACAAGGAAAAAAAAAAGAAAAGAAGAACAACAGTACCGGCATCCTCCCAACCTGAGTTCACCCATCGGTCTGCTTAACTTCTTACGCGGTGTGTTACGAGAACTGAAAACCGCCACTTAAAATCCCGTTGGATGAGTTGCCAAATCTTATCCTAATGAATGGTTCTCACCAGTCGACCGTGAGCGCGAATATTTCTTCCTAGTTGCACATTTCCAATATTCTAAAAAAGAAAAAAAAAATGGAAAGCTTTCTTATTTTTGAGAGGACAAACCAAGATCTAAGAGAAAAATAAAAATGGGACGCGAAAACATCGCTTTGTTATTGACCCCGCTTTTCTGAGGAGAAATCGGTACAGAAACGTGCCTTGCTTTCTGAGCAAGTTGGTCCAGAGTCCAGAGATTTCAATTTGGCTGGTATGTATGTTCGAACGTTTGTTCTGCTGAGCAGCACACTACCTTTACACCTACGCCACTGGCTGCCGGCCGCGTCTGGCGAGTCTCCCCTACATCCACCACCGTAATACAGGAAAGGGGGATATTTTGAGGAGCCCCGGGGTGCAGGCCCGCCACGCCCCGCCCCTCCACCCCCTCCTCCCCGCTCCCTCTAGGCGTCGGGGGCGTCACAGGCGCCCTCTGAGCGCGAGCCTCTGGGTCACCAGGTCTCAGGAAGACCGTGTGGAGGCGGGGCAGACTCGGAGTCTGACTAGCACAGCAAGAGAAAAGAACGCAGCGAAAGATCATCGTCAGCTTGGAAACAAATTAAACTCTTCGAACAAAAGATAAACTTGGTGAGAGGAATTTAACAGCATCCTTCTTTTCTGTTTTTGAACTTCGAAGGAGCATGCTATTATTTACCTCCTAACTAAAAAGGGGGCCTTCTTGGCGGGACGCTGGACCGCACCGTGTGAAAGTGAATGTGTGTCAATAGGTGGGCGAGGCAGGGGGTGGCGTGGGGTGGAGGTAGAGAGGGCAGGAGGGGAGGGGAAGGGGCGTCGCGGCTTCGCAGAGGACACTCGAGACTGCGGGCAAGCATTTTTGAAACTCCGATCGGTGCTCGGCCTGTCAGCTGCCAGCGCGCGCTCGGTGTCGCGGGATGAGCAGAAAACAAATCCACGATCAGAATCCAGGCCATTATCGTAAGGATAATGGAAGGAGCGCGATGAACAGGAGCACAAACTGCCAGGTGTGAGAACATCATGGAGATGACACCCGTTCGCTACTCCAGCCTACTCCAGCCGCTATCTCCCGCGCCCCTGCACACCGTAGGGTAGGCTGTACCGCACGACAGCTGAGCGCTGCGGGCCTGCTCCCCGCGACCCCGCAGGGGCTACACTCCGAGATAGCCTACCTCTCCGGCGGCCGGCATCTTCTGCTTGAGATCTTGGCGAGTGTACCGGCAAGTTATATTTACACGAACTAGAACTCGTTAGACGCTGGTACCCGATGACCCGATGTAGTGAGTGGTCTAGCCAGCCCCAAAGCTTGTCGAAAATCACAAAGCTAGGAGAAGGTACTATCGACCACGAAAGAAATGGCTTCGTTACTAGCTATCCTCGATGGAAAAGAGGGGCTCTTCATTGAAAACGGAATTGAGTGAACTTCTGCTGGGCTAGTGACCGACTAGGCGTGCCAATCTTTTGTATTTAATAGCGCAGTTTGCGTTTTCATAACATTAGTCGTGCTTGGATCGGAGCACGGCATTATTTCTTAGAGCTGTTTTGCAGTGCTTGATGTCGGCGGTGGTAAGGTCGTGTAGAGCACACTGATTCTAGCACCACCCCCTCCCCCTCCCCCGTCTGGGTCGACAATAGGGATATTTTGTTGTGGGAACGCGATCCCCCGCGCCGGCCGCTCAGCCAGGAGCAGCCCGGCCGAATGTGCCGTTCTAAATATGTGAGTCGGGGGGGGGGGGGGGGCCGCCAAGTGAGACCTGCTGCCAGACCTGTGGCTCCGCGCACTCCCTCGTCGGAACACCGCCGAACCGCGTGTGTGTGCCCTTCTCTAGTCGAGTCAAGTGTAAGTGTCCTGTTGAAGTGAGGCCCGGCGGCCAAGTGTGAGGTGCTTTTTATTCTGGTGATACATAGTCTTCTCCCTGCTCTGCTGATACTTCGAGAGCGGTCCGACCAATCGCTGGACTGACTGCTTTTGTTTGTGCAAGTGCGGGAGTGAATGAGTGAAGTGCCGTCTGGATATACCATCGATAAGTGCATCAAGAACCACCATCCCGGGGACGAAGTGGACTTGCTAAGCCGGCGAGTGAACTCTTTGCTGGTGTTGCAGAGAGGCAGTCAGTTCTAATCCTGTTTGGACTGTCGGACTGTGGTCTTTCTGAACCTTTAATCAGCTTCAGCTTCCCTCTCTGCTTGAGGATGACCTCTTCCAAGTCGAGCACTTTGCACATCTCTGAAGGCCTAACGTGAAAACACGAGTGGCTTATGAAATGGACTGCCACACAAAATAGGTTTAACTGTTGGGGTAAAACTGCGAAATAACGTGAGAGTCGACTCTTCCAGTCGTATTGACTAGGTCGAGAACATTGGTAACCTAACCTGCACTAGAACTATCTTTCTATACCCCACGTACGAAGGGAGTTCACCACTGAATCCAATAAACCTTTACTGGTTTTGAGCTTATGCTTTTAAGGGATTTTTATTTTTACAACGGTCAGTTACGCAGAGGTAGAGGCTGACCTGAAAAGACTGGTGTGTGGATCGTAGTATAAAGGTCAAAAGAAATCGAACCAGCAACTAACTTCTTTCGAGAAACTCATAACGTCAAATTTCTGCGCGGGCCCCAATATGCTAGTTGATTCCGTTGGTATTCTTTTCGTGGTGATAGTGCCATGACCCTGACCCGCTGACCTCTGACACGCGAGCTGGGTACAATCTGCAGATACCGCTTACCGAAAATGTATTTCGCAAAACAGGTACAGGCCGTCGTGATCTTTTGGCTATTAATGTACATTGGTCATACGACCCAGAAAGAGAGCTGGGCAGAAATTGAGGCATGGCCAATAGATCGCTCACAACGGTCTCGTTGCGTGCATACGCCGCCAAACTCCGTCTAATCTCTATGGGAGCAAAAGATCATGTTTCGTAGGACGCGCTGACTTATAAGGGTTGGCTCAGTGTGCGCAGGCTGAAAGGGTGTGGCGGGGCGTGGCGGGGCATGGCGTGGCGTGGCGGGGAGCTGAGGAAATGGGCGTGGCGGGGCGTAGCGCAAGGCGGTGCGAGTCTAAATTGGGGCCAGAGAGGCACCGGCAACGCCGATCCCTTGCGGGCTAAAAGTGGAACTAGTGGTCGCCACTGATGTTGGTTTTTTGATACCACAAAAACTACTAAAAAAAAGGTTACTGCGAGAGAACAATTTCAAAAAAGTCAAAGAAATTAAAATAAAAAAATCTTGTAGAAACTGTTGTAAATTTATTACCTATTTTAAAATTATCTAGAGTGAAGGAGTCGTCCATATGTAAGGGAAGGATACGGCGACATTCCTTCTACTCGTTATAATGTAGTCGATTTCCTTCAACTTTTGCCGGGTATTTGTACTGAATCAGTGAAAATGTTATGCGCATTCGAACAATTGTTTTCCGAAAATCCTTTCCTACATGCCATACGTACGTAATTGACGGACGCGGCCCTTTCTTAAGTAGTGCTCTAAATTCTAGACTCTTTGTCAGTGTTTTCATGTATGCTTCTCTTTTGCAGCCCCTAACCACCTTTAATCATGTCTGACGACGAGGAACAATACTCGTAAGTACAAAAATGTACAGAAATCAATTTTAAAACAGAAAGAGGAATTTCATACTTTCGTCAGTCTGGCGAGTTGACTAAATGCTATACAGACTTTTCGTGGAACTTCAGCACTTGTAGAAATTTTGTGCTCGAAAATCTTGAAAACTGTCCCCGTCGCTCACTTGTGATTATGTCTGCACTGTCTCCGTGTCTCATCTTAACTGTGTTCTGTTTTCTTACTTTACAGTGAGGAGGAGGAGGAGGAAGTGTAAGTGTTTACTGCACCACGTGTAACACTGACTTAAACCTAAGATTATTTTAGAGTGTCAAAGTCTGATGAAAGCAGAAGGCTAAATTTAACGACTACGGTGTCTGGTATCAATGGAACGAAAGAAACATCCTTTTGCTAGGGACGCCAAAATTTTCGCGCATCTTGAAGCTCAAGACGGCACAGTGTAGTAATCGTTCAAACAGCTTCCCGAGCTAAAAAAAAAAAAAAAAAAAAAAAAAAAAAAGTTCCATAGCCCTATTGCATCTTAATTCTAATGCTGCGCTAACTATAGAATATAAAAAATATGTGCAAAGTTCAATTAGACAAATAAGAATTGCTTTCTGTGTTTGTATACCTTTCTACACCCTTACTTCCTTACTAACGAATTCGGCGTTTTGTTTATATACTACAAACAAATCCCAACCGTCATAACGTACTAACAAAATTCGTTAGTATTTTGAACGAAATCGTTAGTATTACTAACAACTTTCTCAGTAATACAAACGATTTTGTTAGTACCTTATGACGGTTGGGATATTTGTTTGTAGTGTATGAACGATTTGTTAGTAAGGAAGTAAGCATGTATAGTACTTCAATGTAAATTTCACAAGAATGAGTAGACATCTCTGCGGCTAGAGGCTATTCTTATGTACATAGTTCTTTATCTTGTCTTTCATTCTATCGTCTCTCTAATTTCTGTCTCTTTTTTCTGTCTTTTCCCCAACTTAGGAGGTATGTACTCTCAAACATCCGCGGAGGCTTACTTCTCAGCTGATGGTAACTGTAGACTCAGTAGATGTGTAGAAATGTAAAGATAGTAATTAAAGAAACGTTGTCGAGAATTCCAAGTCAGAAATGGAAGTTCAAAGACAAAAATTTATGCTGAATTCGGGTCGTATCGATGTAACGACTTCGACATCTAATCGACTTCCTTTGATTTACCATTTCCGGCTGAGATAATTCCGCACCCTAACAGCCACCCGGGAAAATCAATTTCACCCCATAGTTCACAGAAAAAGGGAGTTTTAAGCCAAAATCTTGGTTTTTGGGGTGGTTGTTCTTTGTTTGTTTTTTTAGATTTGCTAGAGTTGCTGTAAGATGACACGCCACGTCAGATCGTCTCGAAAACATGTCTCGGGAAGCATCACATCGAGTTTCTGACGAAAGTTGGAAGTGCAAAGTCGACTACCTATCGTAGCCTTGTGAATAGTGCCATTCGTAACAACGGGTTATAAAAGGCACGTCTCGCACTTCTCTTAAGTCACGCACTTGATCGGCACACTGCTGTCATCAGAATGATTTTCGTGAAATAATCTGCGTGGCGTGGTCGGGGCATGACTCCTCTGATAAAATATTTTTTTTTCCTCCGTTGTGGTGAAAATATGAACACAATACCTTTATCCAAATGTTCATCCAGTCATTTCAATGTGTTCAGCGTTCGATATGAGTTTGATAGCTCTGTGTGCATCTAGTACTACCAGAAGTAAACCACGCACAGTAAAATCTCGCTCAAACGCCCTCCTTACGACAACTGTTAACATTCCTATCGATCATTTAAATTATTTCCTATTTTCTGTTGTCTTCCTATACTGTCCTCTATCCTTTCTTTTCCGCCATTTTTCTACCTCTGGCCCTCTAACCGCTTTTCATCGTGTCTGTAGCGACTGCAATTTCTCTTTTCTCAGACCTTGGCCCGTACAGGGAAAGGTCAACCAACATAGAATTTGTGTTTACGTCGTAGTAATAGATCTTTGTAGCACTGGGAAATGAAAATTATTCCTCCCTTTCACTCATGTTTTTCTTCTATTTTCTCTTTTATGACTTCCTGATCTCCTTCCTCCCTCTATCTCTAAAGGGAACAGGAACCCGAACCCGTAAGGAGACAAGAGTAAGTCAGAAAACATCAATTTTTATTTTTTTATTTTCACTTGTTTCGTCGCAGCTCTTCGGCCAGTGTGCTTTATTAAACACATCCGCTCGTAACATGTAGGATATACGCAGTGCCACGCTGTGTGCTTAACTCGTGACTTGAGTTTACAGTGTAAAACCGAAGTCGCTGTTTCCAGGGCGTTCTCTGAGTATCATGAATTACTTGCAAAGTGCAGATGATGAAAGATTAGTGAGAACAGCGCTTCCATATGACATTAACATGTTTAGCCAGTAGCGTGGCTGGGGAAGGTCGCCAGGAATGGTGGAAACATATCCCTCTATATCTCTCGTGGTGTGCCTCTATGCCCCACCTCACCCCACCCCTGCACTAGCCAACTGCGTCGTTTTGTACTGCCTCCTCAAGCGCGGCGAAATATTCGGAAAAAAAAAATTGGGTCACGCTTTTGCTTTGACGTTTGAAGCTTAACTTAGGATGTTTGGTAAAACTGTAGATTTCTTACTTTTTGTTTCTAGTGCTGTAATTAATGTAATGCTGTTTTGTAAGTAGCTATCTACCTACGTCACAGTTGGATTTATCGTACCGAACTGATTTTGATTTCTGCAGACGGTGGATTCCTTTTCTCGCACTTTGCTCCACTTCCAGCTGACCAAGCCAGGACGAAGTGTTCCGCCACAACTTTATATATATTTCCCGTCCGTTCCTCTGATAATCCTGCTCTCCTCCTTCTTAAGATAGTATTTGTCTTCATCTCCGAGGGCTCTCCCACACACGCATTACACTTGGTACTCCGTCAACACCCCACTTCTCCCAACCTACCTAAGTTGCAGGCTATTCTCACGGGTAACTGCCCAAACGCAGGTACGAAGGGAAGAAAATTTCCCCTCAGCGTCTCGATACTTTAGGATGACAAGGTCTTTCATGTTTTCACCATAACTATGAACGTAAATATTATGTAATTTGGTTCTGCGGGCCTGTGAGGGACGATAAATTTTGCATTATTTCACGATTGAGAGAAAGTAAATCTGGTTTACTCATTATATTTTTCTTTTTGTTTCTGCCCCAATAGCAGTAAGCCTAGGCAATCACTCAGGTAATAATTCTCTGCACACTCAAGTGTGTGGAAATACATGTTGTTTTGGGTTTGTTATGTGTGTTTATCTTAATTCCCATCACTCTGTTTCATTGTTAAATGTCAAACAAATTCATAAATAGCATCGTTTTAACACAAAGCTCTACTTAATTTTTGGGGGATTTTTATTTTTTAAATCGAAACATGGGTTTATTTTGATCAGACATGAGTTCCGCCAGAATCATGTGTTCCGTTGTTTTCGTGACCACTCGGTACTGCCTTTTACGACTACCCTCAGTTGAGTGGTCGTCAACTCTCCGTGCCTATTTCATTGGCAATTGCGATGGGGGCCATCGCGGAGCTGTAACAAGTGGAGCTTCATTCGTGTCGCACACATCCATGTATGTGCTTCTCCCCTGTCTCGCTTTCAAGTAATGTCCAGAAACGAAAGTAACCATGAGATTACCCAAAAACCATTTCTACCATAGCCTAGACATGTTCTCTGTAACTGACGGATTTTTTCAATCTGAAGTTCTGAATAATGCTCATTTGTGTTGAGGCACTGTTAGAACCCAGTAATATCACTGTGTATTCCTGGTTACAGAATTGAGGATGACAGAGATGGGTTTTGCATCATCAAAACAAATACCTCCTCCACTTCCTCCCACCAACCCAACCCAGCCCAACCCCGCCCCCCACCAGCTTCATGGCGTGGCGCTCTCTGCCAAGAGAGCTCCGAACCACTGCTTTCTGTATCCGTCGACATTGTGATAATCATTCATTGCGAGACTACATGTAAAATGGTTAACCTGTCTATCATCAGAAAAAGGTGGTCAAGTTGTCTTCGGGGGAAAATATTTGTCGTCCTTTTTTACAACCCATTTTGTTGAGGTTTTTGAACAACATGACCAACCCTAGAAGCAGAGTCTGGTCATAACTCGGAATACAATCAAATCAAACAATGTAGTTACGGCCAACAGTCACATTTTGTAAAACTTGCTTTTGTTTATTTTTTGGCTTTGTGTTCTTTTGGGACGTTTTGAGTGCTTGCTTGGTAGTTTGGAATACCCTGTGTATTAATTTTTGAGGGTACGTTTGATTTCTGATAACGTACCTTGCCTGCTCACTGGTCATTCCCTCTCGCCATACACCCCCTTTTCCAGATAATGTTCACTGGATTAGCACTCCTTCTTTGCACCGCTTACCCTAATGTGTCTTCATACAGACGATGTATGAAATGTTCTGACAAATTCTATTTATCAAGCCACTGTCATCATATGCAATGACGTAATTTACCCTAGGTTTAAATAACAAGTCCCCTCAGTCCACCTGTAATGCTCTCACTGTGTTTTTCTTTGAAAATATTCGACTTACTGGTTGTACGGAAAAAGTGGCTGCGGCTCTCGGGCTCCAACGAGAGCTACCAGCCGAGCGTTCAAGAAACACGAGGCTGGCTCTGTTGATAGTTCGGAGAGCCGATAACTTTTTCCGTGTGAACGGACAGCAGCTAATGTTTCTTTCTTTTTCTCGGTGTAGAGGGGATGAGAAACAAGAGAACCCTGAATTCGTCAAGGTAAGCTCGGCATACTGAGTCATCGTATCGCGTCGCATTACTTTACCCTATCGAACATCTGAAAACTCATGATTTTACTTGTGTTGCAGCGTCAGGAACAGAAGAGCTCAGCTCTCGATGAGCAGTTGAAGGAATACATCCAGGAATGGCGCAAACAGAGGGCAAAGGAGGAGGAGGAGCTAAAGAGGCTCAAGGAAAAGCAGGCCAAGCGCAAGGTATGGATAAAATAAGTATAAAGCTCAAAAAATCATTTTTCGAGGATTCAAACCCAAGCTCCAGCCCCAGCAAGCGAGACCTCCACCACTCACCTGTTGTACTGTTACAGGTTATGCGTGCGGATGAGGAGAAGAGGATGGCTCAGCGCAAGAAGGAGGAGGAGGAGAGGCGGCAGAGAGAGGTCGAGGAGAAGAAGCAGCGCGACATCGAGGAGAAGAGACGCCGCCTGGAGGAGGCCGAGAAGAAGCGGCAGGCCATGATGTCCGCCCTGCAAGCGAGCAGCAAGCAGAACAAGGGACCCAACTTCACCATCAACAAGAAGGAGGGCGTAAGTACAGGGTAGTGTTTCCCACTAACGATAGTTCGCAGCTCACTGGTATTCGAACCTAACCTAACCTAACCTAACGCCGAGAGAAGCATTCCCCGCGGAAATACGACAGAGTAAACCCAGGCCGGAAACATTTCCTAAAAAAAAATTGAAGAATTTATTTTTTATTTTTTACATCGATTAGTCAATAATGGTCTGAAAAATTGGAAATCAAGGGCAATGTGCGTTTCTTTCATAAATTCTATTTTTTTTATTTTTTTTTTTTAAAAAAAAGCACATTTCCTAATGACTTGGATTCAAATACTCAAAAAAAAATGTGATCTTTTTCCTTGCAACATGCTGTGCTGGCGGACTGACTCTATCTCTCTCTGTCTCCTGCCCCCAGTTCAACCTCTCATCAGCCCAGATTGAGCGCAACAAGACCAAGGAGCAGCTGGAGGAGGAGAAGAGGATCTCCCTGTCCTTCCGTATCAAGCCCCTCACCCTGGAGAACATGAGCTTGGACAAGCTCAAGCACAAGGCCACCGAGCTGTGGGAACAGATCATCAAGCTGGAGACCGAGAAGTACGACTTGGAGGAGAGGCAAAAGCGCCAGGACTACGACGTGAGTGGCTGAGACTCTCTGACGCGGTGCTCCGACATGGCGACCTCGACCTCATGACCTACATCGGCTGCTCTCTGTTCCAGTTAAAAGAGTTGAAGGAGCGGCAGAAGCAGCAGCTCAGGCACAAAGCCCTCAAGAAGGGCCTCGACCCCGAGGCTCTCACCGGAAAGTACCCCGTGAGTCCCGCCACGCCACGCAGAGCGAGCGCCTGCCGGCGGCTGTCAGGCAGCCTGCACGCACGCGTGTTGTGCGGGCGGCCTACCTCAGTCCGACGGGCGCTCCTCGTTACATTCATATTGCTTTTCAAGAACAAAGGCGATGGAGGACGCTATAACGGAAACGTTTTTGTCTGTCCCACAGCCCATGATCCAAGTAGCCTCCAAATACGAGCGCCGTGTTGACACCCGGTCGTACGAGGACAAGAAGAAGCTCTTTGAGGGTGTACGTATCTCTCCACGACGTCTCATGTCAACTTACATCCCCTCGATAGTACGAGTTGTTGCTAACGCAGCACGGCACTGCCAGTTTACTGTCTCAATACTGCCAGCCGTACCGTATGCGCGACCGCTGCCCCCTTTCCCTAGTTCAGCCCGGTACACTACTCTATTTAAGAACTTTTTTGTTCAGACTTAGTGGCGTTATTATACATTACCAGGATTAGTAACAATTTTGTTCTGCTCGGTCACAAAATTGTTACTAATTCTAGCTATGTGTTGGGAATGTTACTAGGTATGACTGAACAAACAAATTGTTAGATATTTGGGGTGCGCGGAGTACATCTTTTTCCACGTTAGAGGGCTTCAGACCGCTCTGACGCCCGGCCCTCCACGAGTCCCACCCAGATAGCTCCAGTATAGTATGCTGGAGAGCCCCTGGACTGCTCCGAGCTGTAGGACCCCACTGCAAATCAGCCTGTTGAAGTGCAGCCCCTGCTAACCTTGTCATGTGTGTACCACACAGGGTTGGGAAACGTTAACACAGGAGCAGAAAGAAAAGATGTGGAAAGAACAGATGGAACAGTTTGAAAAACGCACAGCCTGTAAGTAGGCCCCTGGCCCCTGACCGTACAGCTTCATTGCGGCTTCAGGACTGTACAGTACTTCGTGCCTCATGCCTAGAGACCGTTTGAGGAAAGCTAAAGCCCCAGCCCTGCAACAATATACCAACCACCTGTTTGAAGGCTGTTTGTGACCACCATTCAACCGCGTAGCAACCCCTTTTACCTCAGGCTAATCGAATACCCAGAACGCATCCCCACTTTTCGAACCCTGGCAATGTATATTATGCAGCTGATCTCAAAAGAACTGAGAGCCCAGTACTTATCAACCCACCTTTATTATTATTATTTTTTATTAGTATTTATTTTGGAGAGTGTGTTTCCGTGTAGATATCACAGACCTGAGCATGTCTTGGTGCCGCCGGTCCTCTGTACAGTACAAGAGACGGCACCCTCCCCCGACCTCTCTCCGGGGAATTGGCAGCCCTGCTCCCCTATATGATATGCACCCACTGTTTGGTTTCCTGGACTGTCATGTTTTGTGTGACCCTGCCTGACCCCTTCCGAATGCTGCCTGTACAGGGCCTTGAAACCATGACCAAGGAACAGATGGAGAAGATCTGGTCCGAGCGACTGAAACAATTTGACGACCGTGGAAAAGGTAACTTTTACCTCCTAACATGAGCAGCGGTCTTAACTTATCAGCTGCTATGATCTTCTCTTTAAATTTACTTTCGTACTTTTCTGCTTGGTCACCGACTATTTCAGGAAGCGTATCTATGTGTCTCTATTTTACATTTCATCAGTCTCCTGCACGTGTTACTAACAATATTATGGAAGTCATAATTTTTATGCAAAGCACGGCAAGATAAGGTTTGTTTTTGAAAAAGAATATCCACGCTACTCCGAAAAGGAAAGTAGTTTAATTATAACAAATCGAAACTTCACTTTACCTGCAGGGGTAAAATATTTTTAAAACAAAGCCCCGCAGCTAGTCCAGTTTTTCACAATTAACTAATGCCCTCCTTACCCAACGAGTTACGCTAATAACCTACGTGTGACTTTCGTCAGGACGAATTTTGTCACTCTTCTACGCTCTATTTTCTTACAACCACGGACAAAAGAGATAAGTCGATACTCCATGCTCACCTCTCTCTATTCCAGCAAGGGGTATCGACCGATCTCTTACCGATGATGGTTCTTGACTCAGTAATGCATTTTAAAATTTCATCTGCCCGATGCTCCTGCCCGGTCTGACCCACGCCTCTTGCCTGTCGACAGCCAAGCTGCCCAAGTGGTTCGGCGAGCGACCCGGCAAGAAGAAGGGTGCCCCCGACAGCCCCGAGGAGGAGGAGCCGAAGGGAGGCGTCGACGAAGAAATAGAGGAGCCAGTGCGTGCCGAGGAGGAGGAGGAAGAGGAGGAGGAGGTCGAGGAGGAGGAGGAAGAGGAAGAGGAGGAGGAGGAAGAAGAGGAGGAGGAATAAGCTTTCCGAGTACTCCAGAGGTAAGTTCAAATACCGCTGGTATCGTATGAGCCTCGTACGAATGATAGAGCGTAGTTTTGACGTGAGGTTGTTTCAGGCACAGGAGCCTTACTCAGACCCGCGGCCCGCCTCCGGCCCGACCCTCTCAACCCAGGGTCTGGGGACAGCGCCAAGGGTAGCAGTGCCAGCGCCGCCCGGCGCAGCAACCTACCCCAACACCAGCTGTCCTCATTTTTATCATTTATGTTACGTCCAGAACACTTTACTCATATCTTTATAAATATATATTCTATTATTTATGAATGTATAGATCTTTCGTGGAGACACGCATATTTTTCAACTCGCATGACTGATGAAAGAGAGGTGAGAACAAGAGTCTTCGAATAAATACAACCAACATTCTGCTCGGACAAGTCTTTCCATGTCTTGAAGCCCGCTCCCACCGAGGGGCAAAGAGAGAGAGAGAGACAGGACTCCACTCCGTACCAACACACGTCCCCTCGGTATCCCTCCCCCGACTGCCAAACCATAGCGAATCGATCACGATAGGAAGCAGTTCATCGCGATTCGATTTCGACTGTTTCAGTGTCTGCCTTCGGGTGCTTTCAAAAGCGGAGAAACAGTTGCAGTTATATATATTTTAGCTGGAATTTCCATTTGTTCTCAGTTTCAGCTACCTTTCAAGACATGGGCAGGCTTCGCCTCTGAGAATATATAGAAAAATGAGCGAGCTGCTGTATTTTTATTTTCATTTGATCTTAGGTATTAAAACTATTAAAGCCTTTCCGTTGCCTTGTTCTTTCTGGCATGACCTCGCGGACGCGGGGAAGTCCCATAGTCAGTCACCCTACTGCCTAACGCCTGCAGCTCAGATAAACATCTCACACAAGTGTACGTTGGGCTGCCTATCCATTGGGGGCCCTGGGAACAAAGCTCAGAGCAGAGCAGCGATAGACGCCACCACGAGCCAACAGCAGGTTTAGACTTCTGTCGAACAAAGAGAATGACTTTATTCAGACTTGCTCAGTTTGTATTAGCTACAGAGATGATAGGCCATGAAAACTACACGAATTGCAACCGCCAATAAGGAGGGAGCTCCACCAAGGTTTGGCCAGCCAGAGCAAAGGTATTGCGTAAAATTACAAGAAACCCTGAGAATAAAAACTATGGCAATCAAATTAATTTTGAAGGTTCTCAAAAATTACACCCATGGCATACACGATTTGAATCAGACATTGATGTCCCCTCTCTGATTTCTTATGACTTAGCAGTGCCACAAATCTTGGTCGGTGCAGCCAGCCGGCTCCGGGCCGTAACTTACGCGTCCGGGCAGCAGCAGCAGCAGGGCAAGACAAGAAGTGTTCTTTTGTTTTACAGGCGCGTTCCCCGCGTTATTAATAATTCATTTAGCCTATCACACCACTAAGAAGGCAAATAAAGCAAACAAACAACCGTTTTGCGTTTGGTCTCTTCGTCGAGTGATTGAAAACCGGAGGGAAGGCAGTAGACCGGACCGGGCGCAGCGCAGCGCCACGGTGGTCTTGTCGGCGGGAACACTGCTCGCCCTATCAATTTCAAAATGAAGTAACGTTCTACCTGCAGGCATCGCAATGTGTTATATCATGTGGCGCGTATC
This sequence comes from Aptinothrips rufus, assembly GCA_902196195.1. Taxonomy (NCBI): domain Eukaryota; kingdom Metazoa; phylum Arthropoda; class Insecta; order Thysanoptera; family Thripidae; genus Aptinothrips; species Aptinothrips rufus. Next base: position 2,293 of record CABIKL010001078.1, on the reverse strand, counting down.
GCGTACCGCGTACCGCGTACCGCGCAGATACTGCTACCAGCTTTAAAAAAACAACATAAATTTAAAAATTAATCAGCTCAAAAACGCAATCGCCAATCCAAAAAAAATTGAAAAGAAAATTAATAAGTTGTGAAAAAGAGTAAAATTTAAGGAAAATTAAGACCATTATTGATTAGTAGCGAATTAAGATGGAACTCTCTTCTGTCCTTCCGTCCCAGATTACCAGTACCCAGTATCCAGGTCAGTTCAAGTTTAGGCTGAAAGAGCACCCACATATGCCCGCGCTCAGCGGAAACGAAATCAAGAATATGTGACAGCCGAAGAACTCCACTCAAATCCGAAAGGATAGCACAACATGCTACTTCTTCATAATTTCGGTGACGCATCGTTTCGAGCGGTCAGGAGAATGAATAAAACACGCACAGATCGATCTGATGCGACCAGTTAAACACTACGAGTGGTTTAAAAGGAATGTAAGGTTGCTTTATTCGCTTGTTCCTCGAGCTTTACAGCTGTCCTTTTGTGAAGACAAGGCAGTAAGGTAGAATGGCTCGGGAAACAAATTAGGAACAAGCATAAAACACGGGGCGCTGTGAGAGGTGAGGGCGAGAGGGGCGCGGAGTGGGGGAGTGGGAGAAATCGAAGCACAGCTTGATCAGGGACGAGGGAAGAACCAGAAAGAGCTACCCAAGAACAGCGCGGGCCAGAACTTCGACTACCGTGCGGGATGTCATTAATTCTGAATGTGAACTTCTTAGGCGGCTCGGTATGAAAAGATTTGTCAAACATGCCTCTTAAATTAAGCTCAGCGTTCACTTCTTTAGTCAGAGAAAGGCGGCAACACCTTCATCGCATCGCTTATAGGTAGTGTTCTGTACAATTAGCCCTAATATTCAGATATTTAGAATAACCTATCCTATTGTGCACTATAAACGGCATAGACGTTCTAGAAATCATTCCAAAAATGAAATAATGAACTGCAGTGACATCTTTATTTCCTGGTATGAAATGTGATGTGATGCCCCCTGGAGCAGATCTGAACAGTGCTATCACGTCAATTTACACTCGCCGATAATTTTTCGAACTCAACGTTACTCTGAGTCATGACCCCACCCAGGTCGCTCGCCAGCAACAACATTTCGTAAATTAAAGCCATTTATTTCCACTTGACGCGGACGGCCAACTGCAGCGCCGCTAGTTAATGACTACGGACTGTCGATGATGCACACTCGGGCTGAGAAAGCAGAGGCATCCGATAGGCGCCTGCCCTAATGTCCAGCTAACAGCGCGCTAACAGTCTTTAAATCATAACGCAAGGGATGAGACCGCCGCGGCTTGCGTGCTGGAAAAGGTAGTATGCGGTAGCGGCGTTAAGTGGTATATAGGCCTACTCAAGAGACGGTGGGCAACCAAATTCCTTTAGCAATAATAGTTATATCATCAGGATTATCTACGCCTCTGCACGCTAAAACTTCCTTCGAGAGACCACGTCGGACTTTCAACAGATTACGTCGAAGCGAGTTGCGCCTATACGTTAAAGCACGATGTCAGTCGCTTCGACGTAATTTGTTGAATGTTGGACGTGGTGTCTTGAAGAAAGTTTTAGCGTGTACGACGCACGACAACGTGCGGACTCGGGTTTGATCTGATCCCGGCTGCAGATTCGCTGGTGGTGCCAAAAACGGCTCCTTGCTCGTCGTGCGAGAGGAGAGGCCTGGGCCTCCTCTCGAGGTACTTGCAGCGAGGCGAGCGAGGGAGCGCAGCGCAGCAGTGTCAATTTATGAAGAGGAGCGGGCTGTATATTATCTGCGAAATAAATCTATTATCCCGGCGTGGAAGTTTATTTAACCGGTTCCTCGCTGCGCCGGAGTCGCCCGTGACGATCTTGATGAGCGATCCAACACCCCCTCCCTCCCACACTGGACTGGCACCAGACGAAGTCCTTCGCCACCGGCTTCAAAAGCGTCTGCTCGGGTCAAAGCAAAGTCTCCGGAGAGGAGTAGAACAGTGCTCAACAATAAACTCACATTTTCTGTGACAGGTGCAATAAAAAGTGATCTAATTTTGAAACACGGCAATGGGAACCAACCAGAGAAGCATGGCCGTAAAGGTCATCGCACTGCGAATGGAGTACTGTGGGATGACAGAGGGGCATTCCGTGCTAGCGAGTGCGCCGCGCGGAACGCAGCAGGAGTAGCCCTTGGGCGTGGCGTGGCGTGGCGTGGCGTGGCGTGGTGTGGCGGGGCGGGGCGGGGCGGGGCGGGGCGGGGCGGGGCGGAGTGGAGGCCGAGGA
>CABIKL010001077.1:0-17084 GCA_902196195.1 Aptinothrips rufus | reverse complement strand
AATCGCGACTTCGCGTCGCGCTAGGATCTTCCAAGTCGCGCAAATCGCGACAAGTCGCGCCATCTGGCAACGCTGGGAGGGAAAGGGAAGGGGAAGGGAGGGGGACAGGGTATTTGTCACAGGCGGTGGTAGGATTTCCCTTTGCTCTTTGCGTGGTTATCGCGTTATCGACATATGTTACATGCTGGTTACGCCAGAGGTTACGCCGTCCAAATCCAGCAATTCTGAAACTTTCATCCATAAAAAAAATAGGCTTCTATTCTTTGGGCCTTATTAAAGTGACAGTACCATATCAGAAAAATTGTAAACGGTCATCTTAAATTTAGACTCAGATTTTTCAAACCACAAAGATGTTGCCAACAACAAAAAAAGCACACATCAACCAAAAAGCGAAGATTTCGACCACATTCTCTGCAAAGTTTGTTTCAAACATGTGAAAATAATTATTTTTAATTAAGCTCGTCTTCTTCTTCTGACCAAACCATGACCGAACTGAACGCAAAAACCAAAAGTCGCATATGGCCGTTTCCCCTACTGCAAAAGCGGATATCCGGATGTAAACGCATGATTTCGCACTCATAACGGCACGGTGCATAACGGTTTTAGCGGGCTTGGCAGAACGGCGACGGCGAAACTTAAAAAGCTTGAAAGTGGGGAGAACGATCATAGCAAGAATCATAGCTTTTCCGCACCTCAATACCTTTGGTTCGCAGAGTTGCTACATCAATATCGACAATATGGATCTCACTCTAGAGGAAGTGTGCAGTATTCGTGGTCTTGGAGATAGTTTTACTGCCAGGATTGAGACAACACAAACAATCATTGCTCGTGAGTATCTGAATTTTACTCTGATACACACATTACCACTGAATCGTTGGAGGTTTGCTGATAGTAATCGAAACTGTTCAGAATTGGAGGCAGAGTGCTCGGTCCTGGACAAAGAAAATGAAGCAGTGCTCAAGGATAACGATCGAATGAAACATGAGTGTGCCATTTTGGATCAGGAAATCGAGTTGCTGCAAGCACGTATTAAAGGGTAATTTTTTTTTCCATTATTGCTGATGTTTAGCTCTTACGGAACCCTCAGATCATGTCTTTTTTGTTCTTTTTTCAAGCCAAAATGAACAAATAACATTACTAGAGGAGACTGTACGCCCTCAGCTTCTAAATGAATCGAAGCGATTGAAAGAAGAAGTTGAGTCGAAAAGAGTAAAGTATGATGCACTCATAGAAAAATATGATAAGATATGGGAAGAATATGAGGTGTGTTTTGAAAATTCAATTCATGAAACATCAGATATCACTTTAAATTTTCTTTCCTACTCATAATTCTATGAACATTCTTTCATTATTTGTTTCCTTAGGCAAAATACAACCAGTTTCCACGAGTGGCTGAGAAGAATGCACTTGAGATCAAGGCAAAGCTTGTTAGAATTGAAGCAATGAAGAAGGAACAGGAAGTGTTGGAAAAACAAAAACAAGTCAAACAGCTGAGAGAAATAAAAGGTAGAATTTCCGGTATGATTTATCATGCCATGCCAATAGAAAACCACCGAAGTCCTCAGTCTTAACTTTACTCATTTGTTCCAATAAATTGATTTTGTTTTTCTCTCTCAAGCTCATCAATTAGAGATTTCAAGAAAAAAATTTATTGAGTCGTATACAAGACAGCAAGAAGCCCGACAGAAATATGAAGACATTCAGAAACGAATCAGGTAAGCAATCATTCTTTAATAATTTAAAACCCTGACTGAAGTATCGCTTTCCTTTCTCTCCTCCTTTTATTGCTTGGCTTATCTCTAGTTATTTTAAATGTGTTCATATCTCCTCTTTTTGATTCAGTATAATTAACGCATGTTAAGTCTCAAACCTCTCTATTTCAGAGAAATGAAGGCAAGAATTGCTCTCAAAAAGCAGAAAAAGCAAGAAGAGCAAGAAAAATTAGATGAAGAGAGACGAAGGAAGTTAAAAGAAGGTTTGTGGTACATAAAGCAGGCTTGGTTAAGAAGACTTCTTCCGGGTGGTTTGTCAGTTTTGCATTGATTGAGATCCCATGTTAACTTAAAATGTCAAATTTTGCAGATGAGCTTCAGCAGCACGCCTCCAATACATCAAGTGAAGAAAATGTAAAGTTACTATTTTTAAGTGGGTGCAACAGAACCTGGAAGCTAAGTGGGTTCAGTACCTAGCATGGTCCTTCCCTGCAACTGAAAGACTGTCGGTTTATGGGGTATGACTGCAGGGCTCATATTGGTCAGGGAAATCTCAGGGGAAAAAGTTGGCCTCTGGAAGACATGATAAGGTCAGGGCAATTTGATATGGGTCAGGGAAAAATTAATGAAGTGAGTGCAAATTGAAAAAATACAATGATACATGGGGGACAGGGGAAGTCAAGTGCATCGTCACCCTGAACAAAAGTCAGGGAATTTGAAGATGTAAATTTGGTATGAACCCTGGAGTACGCTCAAGGTGGTCCATACTATTTCAGGCATGGTCCGAATCCCCTTGTCCACGGGTGTGTTGCACCCATGAATATATTTACATACATTCCCTGTGTTCTCTTTTTGGGAAAGGTTTTTAATTGATTCTGTACTTATTTCAGGAATCAACTCAAGGAGCAAATTCTTCTCTGGTTTCTAAAACGTTTTGCATTCCTACTTTCACTGTGAGTATTCCTAAGATCAATAGTTATGTAGATTATGTCAGATAATGAATATTTAAATATTAATAATTTATACATCCATGTATATCATCTGAAATTTTCTGTTCAGATCCCCAAATTTGGTGATCTCCTTTGGATGCCATCTCAAGCATCTCCCATACTCTCAGGTGCTTCTAAAAGCCTCAGTCAAGGAACTGGATTGGCTTCCGATGAAAATAAAGCTCACAACTCTACATGTGCTACATTACTGAAAATCCAGAGAGAAGGAGTAGAAAGAAAGGAATCTTCAAGCCCTCGTTTGTTAGTCAGAAATGTGGAAAAGATGAATAGTTCAGACATGAATAGCAACCTTTGTTTGGAAACAACTGAGAATGAATGTTTTGGAGTTATTTCCTCAACCAATAAGGTATGTGAAATGAGCTTCTGGAGGTTCTTGTAAATTAATAAATTTTTTTACATGAACATATTTGATTGCTGTTCGTTTATAGAAGCAGTTTATGATCAGCACAGACGACATGATAGCCAAGATAAAATGTGCTGCACACAATAACTATACTATGTCTCCTGCTTCAACTTTGCAGTTTGATAGTGCAAAGTATCCTGTTGGATCTTCAAAGAATGTTAGTGAATTGACAAAATTGATTTGCTGTACTTAATTTTTAAATACTTATGTATACAACTAAAATTTTATGTTGCAGCAGATTTTATGTCCTACAACTGAACTCTCAATTGCTCAGAGACCACCTGTCAATCAAGAAGTCATGCAACCTAGATGTTACTCTGAGTCAATACTAATAGATCAACCTGAAGATGAATCACACTTAAAAAAAGTCAATCAGGAAACTCCAAAAATTGGGGTGTGTGTATAAGTTAAATTGAGAAACTCTCTGTCTAGTCTAGTCATCAATATCACTGCGTAAATTATATTTTGACAATGTTAATCTTGGAGTAAAATGAAATGTAAGTTTTGATTTACATTCTGTTTTCAGGGCAATGAAAAGCAATATGAACGTAGTGAATCATCAAATAGTTCTATCGACCTATGCAGTAACAACGCGGATGAGAATGTGAACCAACTATCGGACGAACAGGCTTATGGTTTTAATACAGGTGAGAGTTTTGTGCTACTATTTTCAGCAAGTTCATGGAGTTATCTGCACTTTAACTTTTCCACTTTCCATTCTCTGTGCAAGTAGATCTAATCAAAAGCTTTGTGTTTTTCAGATTTTGCAGAAGAGATGTACAGTTCTCTTAGCAGTCCTCCTCCATTTGATGGCAATGTCATGTCTCCAGCTCATGCTGGATTTGATTCACCCCCAACACTCAGCATAGATGAAAATCAAAAGGATGGTAATCCTCTCTTAAATTTTTTCTACCTCAATTCAGCGCAAAGTTAAAAAACTATCATATCAAACTATATGCCATCTGTGAAATTGATTACTGGTATTTACTTAAACCACTCCTCTTCTTCTTTCAGATGAAACAAATGAAAGGCCTTTCACAGGATTTGGTTTCTTTCCAACTTCATCAAACATTTTTGGAGGACCATCATCCTCCGAAAAAACAGAAAATGAGCCATCGAAATCGGCGGCAAGTTTTTCATTTATGTTCTAAATCAATGGCCCTATATTCTCACTCATGATTTTCAGTCACACAACTGTATTTTTATTTCATACTAAAATCAATGTATTCCAGCCTGTGAGAGTTATTTTGTTTTCTGAAGCTTTTGGACATGTTAAAACAAAAGACTTTCTTAATTCGTTTGTCAACAAAATACTTGACAGAGTTAAATCTACCCCAAGTTTTTCATTTATGTTCTAAATCAATGCCCCTATTTTCACACTCGTGATTTTCAGTCAGGCTACTGTATTTTTATTTCATACTAAAATCAATCTATTCCAGCCTGTGAGAGTTATTAGATTTGCTTTAAAGTTGTTTGGGTATTGAATAAAGATGGATTGAAAACAAAACTTTTATTGAAAATGCATTCAGCATGTTTCCTTAATTACTTTACATGTGTACAAATAAACCTGTACCCAAATGCTCATGTTCCAATGTGGAAACATATAGAAGTACAATTCAAGGTTCTACTTAAGAATGCAGTATTTGTACAAAAAAATCGGAGTCCCGTACCTGTTTTTTATGTCGAACAGTAATAACAAAACAAGATCTATTTGTTGTGGTGTCATCAAAATTTTGCTTCCTTCATATTCCTTTTGCTCTGGTATGATGGTTTTGCATTGTGTCTCAAGAAAGTGCTTCCCATAATCTACAACTAACTTCTGTGCTAGTTTTCCTGCATTGCTTAAGATTGATCTACATTTCAGTGCCTATCAGTCCACCTGACAGATATCTGGATATACAAGAGACTTTTTAGCTGATATGCCACAACAGTTACATATAATAAGTATAATGATACAATTGGGACGAGTATTAATGCTGGCTTACATCGGATTTTGGTCATTATAAATGTTAGGTCGTTTGAAGACTTAAAAAGAGGACATTTATGGGGTTCGTACCCTGAAATCCTTCAGAGGAGCCAGAGTAAGTGACTTACACACTCCTTGAATCATTAAGCAAGATTATTTAATAATGTATTGACTTTCAAGTCATGGGCTGAAAAGTGTTAAGCACTTGCTTCACACTTGTATTTTCATGTAAGAATGAAAATAACGAATAACTCCAGCACTTCATAGCGTATCATCAGTTCACAAAGAGCTCAGAAGAATAATAACACTAGCAATTGCACATAGCTATCACATTGTAAAGCACAGGTACTTTCCGAGTCATATAAATGAATTCATTTTGATCACGTATACCATTAAGTTGTAGAGAGATAAAATCTGTTTAAGTTAAGACATCAAGCAACATTCTTGCCCAATCTCAAATCAATGCATAACTAACAGTAGCCACAAATGACAAAGTCACCACACACATGCCAACACCACCACTACTTGATGTGTGGGAGAGCAAGAGTCACTGAATTCATCACAATAATCAATGCCTTCAATTCCAAGTATATCTCAATCTTGCATGAAATTAAAAGAGAATGTAGAGATTTTAAGGTGTAGGGTATAAGAGGCATTTTATTGACAGCAACGTAATTTTGATAAACTCAATTTAATAAGACCATGAATGAAGGAAAAGAAATGCTAATGCAGTTAACATTCTCAACAGTTATAGAAATAGGAAAGCACAATCCAGTTAAGGAATAAAAACAATAGAAAGAAAAGAAAAAAATGGTTGGTATTACAACTTATAACAGGAATATATTTATTCCTCAAGAATTCCTAAATATAAATCACAGAAAATAAAATAAAAAGAATGATCTAACCAACCCTGATAACTGGCAATTGATTCTAAGTGCACAAAGTTATTATATGATCAATTTAATCACGAATTCACCACAGTGAGAATTGGTGAAATTTGGTAGTTTGTCAATGCTACTCTAATTCAACAAGTCGCAGAGTGACAAAAGAGGCATTAATGCAGTAACTTTTAGATGGTTTTGTGTTTATTCCTAAATCAAAGCTACACTTATATCTCTGGTCCTGAAAATGTAGCTGAAGGTGGAGTTAGCTGAATGTGCTTCAAATATTGTTACTGAAGAAGCAAAAATAAATGAAGTTTCAGCAGTCCACTTATAATAATTAAGACACCGTCTGACTTAATTGTGATTGTAGATAATACATTTAAATATAGAGAATATATTGCTGGACATGGCGCCTCACATGCGAAGTGTACACTTCAGTACAAATGCATTTCTTGAGGCACATTAAATACAACTACTTACATTTATGTACATACCTAATATTTACAAGCATATGTACAAGGCTTCATACAAACATCTTGATATTGTACCACATAACATAAATACCAGTGATTAACATTTAGAAGATACTAAAATTACTTAATAAAAATAAGTCAAAACTATACACATTTCATAAAATCAGTTCAGTGCACAAAATAAACTCTTGGCCATTGCACACTTAGAAAATCATACTGATGAATGCACCACACTAGAAATAGGATCTTCTTTCATAACTTTAAAATTCGTTTACACACTCTCATTTGCACCACAGCTTCACACAAGGAAGTCAGGATCACTGAATTCTTCACTCTCTTCATCACTTTCAAGCCCATACTTCTTTCGCTTCTTTTTATGTCGGTGCTTTTTGTGCTTCTCTGATTTGTGACTTTTTCGATGCTTCGGTTCTTTGATGTCTGACCGCTTTGGAGCAACGATTGTCAGCTTTGGTATTCTCTGAGGTGTCCCATCCTTCAGTAGAGGAAAATACATGAGATGAAGAAAGTCATGAGCAAAACATTTTGACATGTCAAAATCCAGAAAAAAAATATGGAATCACTTACCACAGTCTGCACATTGTTAATGCGAACTTTGTCAGGACTGTTATCACTGTGGCCCGCGTTGATGGTTAAGGTAATAGGTGGCACAATGCCCTCCTGGTACTGAGCAGCACCGGCTGCTACTGAGCCTTGAGCACCTGCATGCACGTTGTCGACCCCAGTAGTAGCAATACTCGGTTTTGCTCCATCCTCATCATCTTCAGCATCATTAGGATCAAATTTCAGCATCATTTGTTTGAACTAGGAAAAAGAAAACAGTAACGAAATTATACTCAGATGTTCAATGGAAATTAAATAAAATCTGCAGAGATGCTGAAATGAAATGTTCACACATACATCTAAATATTGATCAATTAATGCTTTGCGTTGAGCTTGATCTAAAACCTCAGGCAAACTACCCTCCTTTAGTTTTGCCAGCATAGATTTGGGGTTAAAGATAGAATTAGAGCGTCGTGTAACAGCCTTTTCATACACTTTAGCTGCCTCTGATGGTGAGTATTGTGTAATTTTCCTGCAGTAAAGAACAAAGACAGGTTGTGAAAGAGGAATATTTACATACATAAAAGGTTGCCATTCGCCTTGAATGAAGAAACTTACGCATCTGTGAAGCCATAAAGATCTTTCAGATGTTGCTTCAAGACTAGCAATAATAAGCAGCCCTGAAAAGAAGTGATCACTTCCTGTAGCACTAACGTGTCCTCGGGTATTCGAGCCACCAATGCTTCTACATCTTCATCCTCATCCTCATCTGGTTCTAGAGCAGGCACCAACTCCGGCTGACCAGTTTCAAGATTCAAACGTTGCACCTGATTGTTTAGAGGAATCAGGGCCTAAAACAAATAGAGAAATTCCAGAATGATGAAAAGTTATTGGAACTGATATAAATCTTTGAAGTAGTTCAGTGAACACTATGAGTTTCATACAGAAAGCATCTTACCTCTCTAAATGTCTGCAAGAGATTCGTGCCAGTCACCGAAATCATGATATCTACATGATGGATTATAAAAAGAGGTTCATCTTGAACTTGGTAAGGAAAATAAGCTAAGTTGTCTGCATAGTAAAGCATTTGTGACAAGCTAGTTTTCTGCAAGAAAATAAAAATCAATTAGAAAACACGTACACAACAAAAACACAATAGGGAAGTACCAGCACAAAAAATACTCACTGCCTGTTCATCAAACTGCTTCAGAATAGAAAGAACCAGAGCTCGTCGTTGTTGTTTCGTGCTACGAAGTATGGAGTACAAAAATCCGTTGAGAGCTGTTGGGAGTGCTTCTCCTTCAACAAGACGAAAACCGCGCACAGGAACATTTTCACCTTTTTGACCTTGCTGAAGGATGCAGTGAAGCTTGAAAGCCAAACGAATTCCTAACTGAGATTTCATGTGTATGAAGCCTGGGTACTTCTTTTCTATATCCTGAAGTTGTTTGTCAGCACTGTGGCTCACCATTTTCTCCATATCAGTGCTCATGCATATAAGGTATGGCACAATCTGAAAAGAAGATCATTCACATGCAATGTTCGTGAGTTGTCAACAGTAACAGCAAAAACAAAGAAGTTAAGAAAAATTTAGAAGGGACAAAATGTGAAAGGCTGTATGTTTCAGAAACTAACCTGCACAGGATGAACAAGACCCTGCTGCAAAATAAGCTGGATGACTTTCAGAGCTGCATGCCTCACTCCGACATCAGGATGCAAGAAGGCATCCATTATCTCCTTTAGGTAAAGCTGAATAACTGTGCTGGCCATACCAGAAGTAACATCACCCATTTCTTTTAGGTTCTCTTGCTTGGACAATTTGGACCATTCTTGATCTTGCCTAATCATTCGCTGCTCTTCTTCTTCGAGATACATCTCAATGTTATTCAAAACCTAAAAATTAATGCAATTGAGATATAAGATGATTGCATATTTTTCAAAAGATACAAAATATGAACACCAAAGTGGAACAACTAAATTCTAAGATTGAATGGACAGAAGCAAAAATTTACCTGTGTTCTCATCTGCAGTGGCGCATCTGCAGCTGTGAGCAGCCTGTGATATAAAGTTTTCAATTCTGTTTGAAGCATGAACTCATAATGCCTGATGCATAACGAACCTATTGCTCTTAGGGAATAAATCTGTATGTCCTTGTCTGACAACCTAACGAAATATATTAAAGTTTCAAAAACTTGGTTCTTGATATCAGTCTGTAAAACAAAGTAAACATTGATTAATTGTATCTAAGAAATATTAAGGTAATGAACAGAACTTATAGCACAGACAGAACGTCTTTATAGACAAGATTTTGCACTCACATCAAGTCCTTCTATAACATCTTTATCGGTGAAGTCAAAATGTCTCAATAATAATCCTACAGTGAAAAGAGCTCTTCGGACAAGGGGACGGCGTTGATTGGCAGAAGCAGACTGTCTAGTAAAAGTTTCGAGCTGCTTGGCCTCTCTCAAAATGCCTGGAGTACAAATGAATTCAAAAAGTAAGTCAGCCGATATGAAAGGTAAACCCAGTATTATTGTAACTCTACATAAAAATTTGGATTCCTCACCATAATATTTGTTGAAGCAATCTCTGATGAGCTTAAAGTTTCTAGTTACATTGTTCACAACAGATCCTAGGCAAGACAAACAGGAAGCCACAACAGCCCGATCGTGCTGAAGAATGAGTTTGACTGAATCTTCTTCCAACTGTGCCAAAAATGTCTCACTTGGATGCTCCATTAAAGGTACTACTAACTCAAGAGTTCTGGCCACACTGCTAATAATTTGGTAATCACCCTGGGTCTGGTAAAGAAGATTGGGAAAGATAAATTAGTAAGATTTCAGAGTTATATGAAACCAAAACATAGTGATTATGGCACACTTACCTGACACCGTAGGCTAAGGTACGGCTGAAGTGTAATAGCATGATCTACAAGAAGCTGTGGTCTGATTTTAGCAAACAGATGTAAAGTGGTAAGACAGGCAACCAGTCTTTGTGATGACCCTTTGTTCTGAGAGTTGCTACTTTCTTCAAGTCTTAAAACATTCTCAATCAGGCAGTCCACTATTTGTTTACAAGCTGTCAATAATGCTTTTGGTGGCTCTGAGTGAATTTTGGTGGAATCATCCTTGTCTTCTCTTGGTCTAAATAACTGATAAAAAGAAATCTGAGATAAGATATAAGCTATCAAACAAGCAAGGCAACAACAATTGTAAGAAATAATACTTACACTAACAAGTAGTTGCTCAAACCATTCCAAACCAATTTCACGAGAAGTGGCAACAACATCAGTTATGTTCATAACTTTTCTAATAAGAGACTGGGTATCCAATGATGGCCTTTCTCGGACAGGTGTAAACCACATATTTTGAAAAACTTCCATGACAAGTTTTCTGATACCTTCCTCATCATTAACTCTCCTTATCATCTTAACGCAAATTTCTGGTATTTTAGGGAAATCAGGACATTCCATACAAATTTCTTTCAGAATTTTTATAACTCTTTTTCTTACACTAACACCAGTATCCTGAAAGACAAAATATGGACATTAAAATTCTATGCTAATTTTAACAGTGATCTGCCCTGTTTTGATGCCTCATGAATACCTACCAAAATTCGAACAGAGAGCATTTCATAATACTTGTCAATGAGTTCTGGTCTACTGAGAACAAATTTCCCAACCAAATCTACAGCTGCTTCTCTTACAGACGTTGAATGGTCAAGGAATGAATGGCGTACTCCCAGTTGCATATCAGCCCTGCCAAGCACCCCAGGGTCGGCTTCCACAACCATTGTCAAACATTTCATTGCTTTTGTTCTTATGGCTATTGAGCTTTCAGTTAAAACTCTCAAGATCTGCAAGAATATATCATGAAGATAATTTAGCAATTTAAAAAGAGATGAAGCAGCACAATGAAGAGCATGGAGCATTAGGAACTTCAGAGAAAGCTTACCTGCTTCAGGTACACATCAAAGCTCTGAGAAAAAGGTCTTTTTGAGGCAAGATAACGGGAAATCAACTCTGCACTTGTATAGTCAAGATACGTTTGCATAACTAGCTGACGACTTCCTGAAGAAATTGAGTCCTGGAATGGACGAATCTTGCTAACAAAAAAATTCTTTCTAATTTCAATTAGACGAAACTTTTCAGAGTTCTTCTCTACAGCATCATTCAGTCTTGATTCCTCTTTCTCTCCGTCTGATGAGACATCGCTTTCTTCATCACTAGTTTCATCTTTTCTTTTTTTCTTGCCTCGTTGGTTTTTCTTGGAGTGTGATTTACTTGGAGAAAGCTTAACACTTGGAGCTTTTCTCCTGTCTGCTGCAGCATCTTTGTACCATTGTGCCAGATAGAAATGCCGTGCATAGATCAATGCCTGGTCATTGTGTCCATTGACAGCTAGGTAATCTAATAAAACTCTTTGTAGAAATTGTGTACGTTCTTCTTCTTCATCAAGTTCATCCTCCTTCCCCTGGAAAAAAAAGCATGGTCAGCTACCGCTACAGAATACATTTTAAAAATTAAAATAACGTACACAATCATGCATAATTACCTTCTTGACACTTTTCCCACTGATTTCTTCTTCTTTTGACTCTTCTGCCTTTATTTCTCTAATTATTTGATCGATGTGGTCAACTTTAAGCTGTGACTGGACAGCATCTTTTCTAAGCCGGGCAGCAACAACACCTAAATAGTCTAAAGATGCAACCCTTAGGGCCATGTCAGTTCCCTTATTCACAAAGTTCTGGACCTGAGCAAGACAAAGACGACATTTCAACCACCTAACAAAATGAACTGCTCATAATCTACATTTTATAATTAAAATATAAATCATTTTTAACATCACATAAAAGTCACAAAAAATCTCACGAGAAGAGTTCCAAGCAAACTGAGAAGCAGTTCAGCTGCAGGCCACTCCGGTTTGTTGACAGTTGTGAGCAAATCTTGAACAAAGTTTTCAAAGAGAGGCCGGTAATCAATTTCTTCTGATTTGTTTCCACATTTGTTTAGGAAAACAGTGAGGAAATTAGCTGCAGTGCGCATAGCAGTGTCGTATTTGCCAACAATCAGAACATCTCTATCCAGCTGCAGAGGGCAAAGTTTAGATAAAAGGTACTGAATTTTATACAGTAACATCATATTAGTTGAAAGAAAGTCGCACTACTCACATTTGTGACCACTTCTTCCTTCTTTGACTCATCCTCTTTAGACTGCTGACTTTGCTGATGCTTTCCCTTCGGATCATCTTTGACTTTCTTGGAAGCATTTAGTTGATCTTGAAGCTGCTCAGGCAACACCACTACACATTGGATCAGTTGCAAGACTAAAGCTGTCAACATCTGTATTTGTTCCTCAGAATTCAAACGGTATGTTCGAAGGCTTCGCTTGCTACTGGGCAACCGAGCTATAGATGCAAGGATATCATCCAGCAGCAGACGTCGGTGCTTCTCATACTTTGTGAATATCTATAACACAAAAGATAATATTGTAAGAATAATTCACTCACAGGAACACATCTGAAAAGGTATCAAGTTACTCACAGAGGTCACAAGACGAAGAGCTGAAAGTTGGAGTTCGCTCACACTCTCTACAAAGAAAGGAGCTACGCCAAGAGATGAAGCATGTAGCACTGCTGTGTCAGTCAAAACTTGAACGTTCAGCAACTCACTGAGTAAACCAACCAACTCATGAAGTTTGTTGTAAAGAGTTTGAATACTCTTATCTCGAATATCTTTGTGCTGCTGGCGCTTCTTTCGGCCACTTCCTGTGTGATCTGAAAGTCAAAGAGATAAAAGAACTCAATCAGTGGAAAATTGCGTGAGGGATCAAAAATTAAAAACTTAAAATTTTGAGAAATTAAAAACTTACCATCCTTTGCACTAGCTTTGGCTTTGTTCTCCACCCTGTAAACTGGATCAAAGGATGGGTATATGGTATTGACAAGCTGGAATTTACAAAACACCACAACACGGTCAATAACATCCTCTAAGTAGATCCTTTTCGGCATATTAGGAGATGTGAGAATATACATAGATGTGAGCGATGCATCAACTGCACGCATCACCCGCTCCATTGCTAACTCCAGCCACAATTTACTTTCTTCTTCATCTTCATCCTGAAGGAGGAAACAGAAAGTTAGTCCTGCTACAAAGATACTTTTAAAACAAGGGTATAAATAACGATGACATACAGGATCAGCAAGAGGGCAAACTCTGACGCCATCTCTAATATTTTTTTCAAGGATATTGAGTAAGCGAACAAGTCTATCAGCTGGGATAGAATCCATAGCACCAAGGTTTTTCAGTTTAGCGGCTTCTCCACAGAGCTCTTGAAGTTGGTATTTTGGTATAAGAGCTTCTGGAGGAACATTCGTGTCATCGTCTACAGCAAAATACAATGAGATTACATGTTTATCCAGAAGTTAAAACTAAACAGTATTGCAGTTACATTAGTCTTCATACCCATTTCAGTGTTAAGGTCTAAATCCTCAGTGTTGTCAAACACCAACTCTATGGAACGGCTAAACCTTTGGTAAGTGTTAGTCTCCATAAGCTCCTCTACACTGAGCTTTTCCGCAGTTGGAGCCAACTTCCTTTCAACTTTACGAAGCTTGGTCTTTGGCACAAAATCTATTCGGAAAACAGTCAGGAAAAAGAAAATTTAATTCTTTCGTGACTCTATAACCTACTTCAATTAAAACATAATACGGTAAGGAGCTCACCATCATTATGTTGATTATCATTGGTGTTACCATGGCGCCTTTTCCGGCCAGAGTGTGGTGTTGGGTCATCATCAGGTACATATTCGTCGTCTGAGTCAATAACCCGTGCTTTCTTTCGGTCATCTTTTTCTGTAAGAGACGATTAATAACAAATAAGCTAGAGCATTTGAACAGCAGAATGACAAAATTCAAAGCACATAAAAAATCCAGCATCAACAATAAAAAGAGACAAAATTTAGACAGGTGATTACACAATATAGTAAGGAACTAGAAATGGATCCAGTTGAAAGGGACAAAGCTTACCTTTCATACGCTTCACTTCTCGCTCCCTTTCCCTGGCTTTGAAATACTTGCTTTTCTTCAAAGGTTCATCACTGTCGGACCCCGATTCTTCCTTGTACGACTGGGTAGGGTTTTGAACAGTTCGATGATTTGATGACGGAGATGGTGTAATACCAAGTTGATTAGCTAATGATGGTGACTTTTCTGCAAAAGCTTTAAGGCTTTTCTGCATTAATGCTTGATCCTGCAATGGAAAAAAGTTGGTAATTGTAGCTCTCTGTGAAGATGAACGCAATTCGTCAATAGTCAGATTGTGCGAGCATTACCTCCTCCGATAACCTATTGAGTCTCACGACAGGTTCTTTAAGCTTCATGATGTTGGGACTGACAGATGCTTCCCCTGTTCCTTTGGTGTTAACGTTAGAATTTATTGAATTTGCTCTCCTGCTGTGTCTCCCGTGCAAAAGCTTAGATTTTTCTT
Source organism: Aptinothrips rufus (assembly GCA_902196195.1). Lineage (NCBI taxonomy): Eukaryota > Metazoa > Arthropoda > Insecta > Thysanoptera > Thripidae > Aptinothrips > Aptinothrips rufus. The sequence goes on along the minus strand of CABIKL010001077.1, from coordinate 2,590 downwards.
GTTCCTGAGTTACTGGAGCGGTACTTGCTTGAGCTGGAGAAGAACCTAAAAGAGGCAACCAGTTAATGAAAGATTCCCAATAAATGAAAGCCTCACAATTATAAACAAATGCACAAGAACTTACCTGCAATATGCATGGCATTTGTGCGAGGAATGCTTGAAGGTTCTTGAGTGTTGACTGAGAGGTCACTCTGCACACCACCACTGCGAGGAGGAGCTGCTAATTCTTCTTTCACTAGCACTGCACAGTTATTGTCACTATTCACACAATTGTTCAGCACTCCTGGGTGCTTGTATTGTTCTGTTATAACTGATACCCTCTGGTGAGGACCAGGCCCAGGCCCAGGGCCAGGGTCAGGGGGCGGTATGTGGACTGGCACAGGCCCAGGAACTGGATCTTGAGAAAAATGACCAGCTACAGGGATGGAGTAGGCTACATTTGGAGATCCTTGGCCATAACTCGCCGGAGAAGAATCATTACAATTGAAGTTTTGATTCCATGACGGCATAGGAGAAGTAGCTGGAATAACATATAAAAACATGCATATCAATAAAGTTTTATTTCAGTTGGCAGACATCAAAAATTATTCTAACTTTTCATGAGAAAAGCCTTTTTTTCATGTTCAATTGGCATTTTATTTCAGCAATTTATCAACAAAGAGAGAAAGATTCATCAAAAAGATCATTCATACAAAATTAAAAATAAATTTTGCATAGAATTGAAACTCTAGAACTTCTGTCTAAGAAGTTGAAAGAAACTACCCGATATGGATAAAAGCGGTGAGATGAAGATCACCTAACAGCCCAAAAGATAAAAAGGATATAGCCCTGACATGCATGTGTATAACAGTAACACTACATGCTCACACTACCAATTTTGACACAAAAAGACAGCATACAGAGTAATTCTACCAATGTTCATACACCAACTAACACAAACCACAAAAAGTTCAAAGCAAGACTTTGTAATAGTTATTTAAGAAGTGACAAAAGCTTCAAAAATAAGAACAGGTCGCAACAGAAAGAAAGCAACAAATGCTTTGTGGTACCTTTCACCACAACCATGTAAGATAGCTTGCCCCGCAAACCACAAATCAATATTTTCAGAATCTAGTAATCAAAAGAACCCATCATATGCCACAGAGAAAGAAAAAATATTAAATCAAATAAATAACCAACCCGGTGGTCCCTTGAAAACATTGGGATTCCTGTGAAGAATTGCCTTCAAAAGCTCGGGAATATTTTGCTGCTGTTCAACCGGTGGTTCTGTGCCAGCATAGTGATCCTTTAGTTCTCTGAAAACAGGCAAAATAAAATCCAGGTACTTTAGGACCAGATTTACAAGAAACTTCCATTCATGTATCATGGAACCAACACTTGTGAGCTGTGATGATGCACAAAATCATTTGACATCATTGGCCACACCTATTATGTTCCTAGCTCAATATTGTTTGACACTGAAAAAACTACATTGTTTACTATACAATACAAATTACATGAGAAGTTAAAGTAGCAGAGAGCTATGCAAGAAATAATTTATCATGTTAGCAATCTTGTCCAGCATCACAAACTTCAGAATTGGTTGGGAACAATGTTGAAAATTTAGTCAGTCTTTAGATATTAAGATGCTCATCTTAGATTAGGCATCATAAAACACATCTGTCTGCAGAAAATATAACTTTGCACAATTTCAGTAATAAATATCAAGCTTGTACAACACTAATGTGAAATGTTGAAAATAATTGATATTGAAAGAAAAACCAGTAAAATTAAAGGTCATGATGAAAATATTCTCATGCTCATCTAACTTCAATAACAATTAGATTTTAGAATGACGTATCATTGGTTATTTTACGACCTTTGGGTAGAAGCATTCCACTGTTAGAATAAAGAAAAATGACCACCTCAGCATAAAAAAAGGACAGTTAAGTCACAAAGTTATAAGTGAAAGCTTAAGTTGAAGTTATGTTAAATCTGCTGGCTCCAGAACTGCCGTGATAGATAGTGTGATGAGCAAAACGTTTTCTTTTAATAAAATAAGTTTACTTGAAAAAATGTCAATGGAAGTTAGTATCAGTGAGTTCACAAAAAAATTCAAAGTTTTTTCAAGTTACACAGGAAAATGATCCAAAACCACAGAGGTTTGCCAATGTTTGTCATAGACAAGAGACAAAATGAGTACTTCCACAGTTAACAGAAAACTTTAACAATTCATCCAGCAAACTGATTTGGAAAAGGAATGTGCAGCTTGTCTGGTATGTTACAGGAGTCAATGATTACAAAATCACTAATGATGCCCAATAATATGTTATAATATGAATGACAGCAAACAGGGGCAGACTGGGTATAGGCAATTTGACATGGGAAAATTTTGTAAATTAGCTCATAGGGGCCCAAAACTTCACCAGGGGCCCGATAAGAGGAGGGGCCCGGTCAGGATTTCCTGACCAACCCCAGCCAGTCCGGCCCTGACAAGAAATTGTAAAGAGGCTGAAGCTGCAAAGTTGGACATTAATAGAATTTGAATTTATATCCACAACAGAATTCAAAACTTTAAAAATAAAATTTAAAAAAATAAAAATGGGGGGGG
>CABIKL010001076.1:0-17109 GCA_902196195.1 Aptinothrips rufus | reverse complement strand
AAAACATTTTAGTTGATTTTGAGACTTGTTGCAAAATGATCAGGAAGCTTTAAAACGCGTTTTAGAATAGATCTCCAAGTCACCTCCAAAAATATTTTTTTTACCCTTGGTTTCTGGATTGAGTTCCCCCAGATTCTGGGATTTGGTTTCTCTGTGCACCGAATGGCCATCTTATTCTGCTCTCCTCAGTGATGAGTCCACGCAGCTTACTCGTGCACCCTCGTTCGTCCGCCGAGTTGCTGCAGTCCAGGCCGCCGTCGCACCTCTTCTCCTTCTTGACGCACTGGCCGCCGCCGCAGTCCCACTCCTCCTCGCCGCACTCTGCCGGCCCAAAAGAGACATTTCAGTGGTCCCGGTGAGAAACGAATGACCGGAATAGACGCCGATGGCCGTAATCGATCACATTTCGACAGAATCAAAGTCACGTTTTCCAAAAACTCGACCGAATTTCGGCATCAATGTCGAATTGACATCGCTTCGATAGGTGCTATTTTCTCACGGCTGACTGAGGTAAAGCACTGCTCTGCTCGCGATGTGTATCGCCTGGTATCGCATTGGTACTCACTGGACGAGGCCCCGCTGCCCGGACGCGCGCCGAGCAGGAGCAGCAGGGGCACCACCACCGCGGCCAAGACGAAGCCCCGTCGAGCGAGCATCGCGAGTGACTGACGGGCGCCTGAAGTCCGCCCGCGTCGCCGTGAGCGGGGTGGAGCAGACCACGGCGCGGTCCTCGGAGCGACGAGACGCGACGCGACGGACAGTCAGTTACAGTGCCAGTCGTCCATCACACTCTTATCTGACACCCATCAGCTGCCCGTCGGGCCGGACCGGCTTGGCTTCGCTTGGCTTCGACAGACACTCTGGGTCAGCGGTCAATGGTTTTAGCATCGAAGATCCTCTCAGAGATGGACAGGGACGGTCCAGACATACAAGCACCAACATAATGAGAGATCGAGACAGATACAAGGATTCACACTTTGGAAATAAGATAGTAAACATATTGAAACAGCAGCAGATATTTCAAAGGCAAAAATAATGAAGTCGCGGTGATCGAGTGTGTACTGGGTTCGGAGAAAAAAGAGGTTCAAGCTAGTTCCTACCTCGGACAAGTACTTATTCATAGTGCCTACTAGGCTCACTGTCGTCGAAATAAGTTTCCCAGCTCGCTCGCTCGTCTGGGCTGTCCATTCCTATTTTTCCCCAGCGCAGCCGATACTCTTAGACTCAAAGGCAGCAGCAGTGAGTATCGACTGAGTGGAAATGGAGTATCGCTACAACGGACTTTCCCCCGTGCGCTAATGCGCTTGGCTAAGTGATGAGCGAAGATGTGGGATGATTTTTATCTTCTTGAATGACTGGCGGACGAAGATATGAGTTGAAAAATATCGGAAAAATAATATTCGCCCTTCTCACTCTCTCTGAAATCATTTCTTCTGTCCTCCTTGTAGCTTTGTTTGTTTGAGTGGCCTATTAGTGCTATTAGCTTGCTAGTTCAGATCGCTGTCTAATATGATACAAATTTCAAATTTTCTAACTGAGAGAAGGGACGCTCCTCAAACCCGGCTGACGCTAAAGTAAAGAAATTCCTGTTGATGTCCGATACTTGTTTGTCCTTTATTCTTTGGAGTTTCTGCAATTTATTTATTTTTTACATGGAATTTGTAGTGTTCATCGTTCATCTCATCTCTTTGAGGCTAATGATTACCAAAAATAGTGTAATGATTGCAGACTGAGGGTATATTTCAGTTGAGAGTAGGAAGCTTGCAGCAGATTTGAATTCAGATGAATATTTTTATGACAGGAGGACTTTGAATGGTTTGATTCTGAGCACTGATTTGATAGACTGAATATATTTCGAACAGTTAACAGAATATTGATCATAAACTTTCATTTTTACAAGAATTAACTACCCAGAAGTACTACCCAACAAAATACCATGTACACACTAAGTAACATTTAAAAAATTATACAACACATCATGGAAAGCAAAACTCATGACTTAAACCAATAAACATACCCCACATGCTGCTGGAAAGTCACAACTCTGATGAGAAAAGATCACAGAAGATAATTATGATGCAGACAATCATCATGAATGAAAAACAGGAAAGCAAAGGAAACAATAACCTATTAGGCAGTGGCAGTCAAATACATACAAGACAAATAACTGACGATTTAAAAAAAGGAAACAAAAATGTTTTAAAAAATTAAAATGTTTTGAATAAATTTCAATCCAGTTTTTGAGGGTCAAATTCCAGATATTAACTTAAATTTTGATTCACTTACATACACAATTTTACGAACCAATATTCATTTATAGTAAATTCACTAGGAATTTCACTACAACTTCCCTTTTAATCATAAATTCTGCATTTTGTGATGATAAGGAAAATGAACTAACTACTAGTTTAGATCTTCCTTGTACTGCTCTGAAGGGTGCAAATTTTACAAATAAAGACCACCAACCAAGCAATTTTCTTCGTCTTACAACTGCTTTCTCAAGAGTAACATAAAAATAGCGCTTTAAGTAGTACAGTATTTAAATAGATTTTCAATCAATCTATCACAGCAAGGCATTAAAATGATTAAAAAAAGAAGACATTTGAACTTAAGAATATCATACCTTTCAAAAATTGAAATACTTTTTTAGGACATAAAATCCTCATGGCCCAAACATACAAACTTCAGAATCCAGATTGTTAATATCAGAAAAATACCATGGAATCGAGTTTCTGATTTGAACATACTTGATAATCAATATCAACAGGGTCAAGAAAGATAATTCAATACCATATCTTATTGTCACATAAATTTCTCAACAATCAACCTCATATAAATGCTCTGTGAAAAGCTTGATCAGAAATCTAAAACATTTAAGATTGCATAAAAATGTTTCTTAACTAACAATTAGGTGCACTTTTAATCACAAGTCAACCTTAAACTACACTACAAAATAAAAATAAGAAAAACCCTAGACTGCAAATTAAATTTCAAATTGAAACAACAACAAATTGAACCAAGTTTGAAGCTAACCTTACAACATCATCAAAAATATGATGAACCAACCAAAAAGGAACCACTGATTCTGTGATGTTGAAGTTCCAATTAACAAAGGAAATGTAACAAGAACCCACCAATGGTCATGACTCATTTCTAGGACCAACTTGTAATTTCAGTACACAAAGAGTTCTGGGAAGAGGGATTCATATAACGGCTGAGGAGTGGGAGGAAACTGCACCTCTCTATCACTGCTCTGTGATCGACTACGGCTATTCAAGGAGTGTCGGTCGAAGTGGTCTCGGTCCTCTTCACTGTCGTCCTCTGATCGATGATCGTCATCCCGATCTCTTTCCCGCTCTGTGTCGCGGCGCTCCGGCCGGGAACGAGGTGCTTGTTTAGCTGCCAGCTTCTTGAGGAGCTGCCCCAGACGTTCATTTAGCACATCACCCTGCAATCAGAGGGAATTAAATCATTACAGCATGAGCGGGTAATGAGGATGAGCAATGATATGGAATAGAGCAAGTTTCAAATATTCACCTTGGATTGTGTGTGTCGGACTAGTTCTGAAAATGGTGCACTTCTGTATGTTTCACATAAGCGAAGTCGAATTTCCTCCTCTGCTTCTTTGCGGGATTCCACATTTTCTGGAGAGAGAATCCTCTTCAGAGACTCAAATGTTAGTTCTTCCTCTGGGAATTTCTGTGAATCAGATGACACAAATTCTTATCAATCAAGTAAGCATGAAAGTCACAGTTAGATCAATGGATAATTAAACTGAAGAAAAACATTAAAAATTAAGTCTTTATCACACACGACTTACCTTGATTACACCTGGAGATGAAGAGACACTGTCCACTTCCATGTTCAGTTCTGCTGCACTGGCACCCATGCCGCTATCAACCTGGAAACAAAATTTTTACTGAATCAATATAACTTTCCTCACTTTAAAAAGAAATTCAATCTCAGTACATTGGACATATTACAAAAAATCTCAAAAAATATTAAAACATATAAAATAAAAGCAATTGTGTATCACAAACTGATTGAGTTCACTTAACAGAATGAAATACATTTCAATTGCTTCAATAAGTCCATGATTGATACACAGCAAGACTTAAATATGGCATAGCTTTCCATTCTTTTTTTGTTCTATGTTTTAGGACATTTGACGGTAAAATTAAGAAAATTATACCCAAGAATGGCGATGCTGCAGACTTCCTGCCTGGGGACGGGCCATTTGGGTTGCATCAAGACCGGCTTCTGAGAGGCAGATAGTAATTTGTGCTTGATCAAGCAACACATCTCCAGAGGGAACAACAGTGGAATCATAATGTCTCAACAGCGGAGGAAGTAAGTATGGTGCCTTTGCGATGCGCATAGCAATTATCTGAAAAATAAGAAATAAAGAGCATTTTAATGAAAAATGCTCGACAAAGCTACAAAACATGAAAAATACCGCCGTTCAATACAAATTAACATTTTACCTTGTCAGCATAAGATTGAAGACTAGCTAGAGGTACGCAATGAGGAACAAGCGCCAAGAGAGACGCAACAACAGCATGCAGCTGATATTTCTGATGTAGAGATAGTTTAGAGCTAGTCAGAGCAAGATCCTGAAAAGAAAATAATTTAAGTAGGTGATTGTGCATTATTTTATGAGGTCTTGTACAGCAGCATTACCCACCTGAATGCTCATGATGAGACGTAGTAAGTCACAAACTGACTCCTCACAGACAAGTTCAATACAAATAAGAGCAGTAGTGGTATATGCAGCCTCAATAGTTTCCACTGTATTATTTGAGAGCTCAAGGCTTTCATAAAGTGTTAAGAAAATGTCTCCTCCATGCTTTCTAATGAAAATTGCATCCAGTCGAGAAGATTTAGTAATTGAAAGCTTTAAATTGTCTACATCAATCCTGTGTGAAAGAGACAACATTAAGACATACATACCAAGATCAAGAAAAGCACACTTAATTGTAATATTAGGTCACTCACGTTGGTTTAAGTAATTTAGGCAAATTATGATGACGGTCTAAGAGTGTGTGCAGAATTTTGTTCACTAGAAGACGCATATCTGGGTTTGGTCCAATACTCATCCTCAACAACCTTTCAAGAAAGATGAGAGGGAAGGCTTGGTTCAACTGAATAGTTTGATATTTAGTACCAACCTGTAATCATAAGCAAGCATTGTAAATTGGCTTCATAAAATGTATGAAAATAAGAAAAACACAACAAGCGTTTTTAATGACATAGATTACCTTCAGCAGCGATTTCAGGAGCATACTTTGTAGAAGCACATCACCCTCTTGCTCTGAATGAGGAACTTTGGACATAATGAACATCATTATTTCAATTTTCTGGTAATCTGGAAGGTGGTTTGCAAATTCACCAAGAGCATTGATCAAAGCTTCCTGATAAAGCTTCTCATGAGTAGAATTCTCTTTGCTGACAAGTTTGTGACGAGCAGAATCCTCAGCTTTGGCCAGCTTGCTTACTGATACTCTAAGGTGATTCAGGAGCGAGTTGATAATTTCCAGAACGGATGGACCTGGCATCAAAGTTATTTTAGAGTAAGTTCTCAGTTAAAAGCTAGATTATTTACATAATGTCACTGTAAGGGAACTTACCAACACTTTCACCAGCTGCAATTGCAATTATTTTTGAAAGAACATCTGCAATGCTTGTACGAATTTCAGGGCTTGAGGTTGAATTATCATCTAAGTGTGCCATCAATGTTTCTACAACTGTATATGAATATTGTGACTGAAAGGAGAAAATACAGAGATTAAACCCATATAGTAAAGAAAGAGATGAGGTGTACATGGTTTCTATCTCACCTGAATTGAAAACATGATGATTTTGAAGGTGTGAATCGCAAATTCATTGGGAACCCATAATTTATGAAGATCCAAATGCCTAAGTAAAAAAGAAAAATTAAACTATTTAGCATGAAGACCTGAAATTCCTTTCTTCTTCTACATCTGAATTTTATGAAATTTGTATGCACCTTGAAATTTATGACCTAACCCACCTGAGAACTGGTCTAAGAACACTCTTGATGTGACCAAACGAAGCGCGTCCCACAAGCTCCCGCATGCAGCTTTCAGCGAGTGTTGGGGGATCCTGACGATCTTCTTCACCATGGGGTGCTGGGCTATCTGGTTGACTGACAGGATACCTAAGAAATAATCATAGCACATGATATAAACAATGAATACTATTAATATCAACATTTGAGAATATAAAGCTTACCTCGCATTTTGCATGTTATATAGAAGGGATGGCATAATTTTATCCATGTGAACAGGCTCCCAGATATTTTCAACAAGGTCGTCAGATACAGTTTTCCTAACAACACCCTGTAACAGGCGAGTATTGTTAGAGGGTATGTATAGTTAAATATCAATAGGCTATGTAGCTCATTGTTCACTACATACCTGCAAACCTCGGATCCCAGCCAATCTTATCTTGTTGCACCACTCACGATTAGTGTGGTTACTGTGGCACATTGCAGAGAATTTGGAAACGAAGAAGTCATATCGCCTATGATATGATGGAGTATCTTCTTCAATGTTTGCAAAGCGAACAAACTGGATAAAGAAAGTAATTTGTTATAATTTCAGTACGTATAGATATAAAGGAAACAGATAAATAGGAATGTAAAAATGTCATACTAACTGATTGTGTTGCAAGGATCTGCAATTGTGGTTCAGTAGACTCTAAGAGCTTCTGTACCATTTTAAGGAAACTTTCTACAAAAAGGTTCAATGTCTGTGCGTGGCACGCCACAAGTAATTGATCCATTGCTTCCATAGCTATCACAACAAGGCTGAAAAAAGGATAACATTGTGAATTAAACATTCCATGGCATGGAAATGTATGACATGACAGAGGAGTATGCGAAAAAAGTCTCCAAGACTTTAAAATATCTAACTTAAATTAGGATCCTGCGACAGGACAGTTCAGGAGGCTACAGAAGATGTCTCACCCATTCCGTCTTCTGTATATATCCCTGGCTGCTTTCTGGTATAGATACTCTCCAATACGATCTAGCTTCTCTGGTGAGGATAGCGCATAAAAGGTAAGTTTCTCCATGTTGTTTTTGATGAGTCCATCCTGTAAGAAAATAGATTTAAAAGGCTATTTTTTAAACCCTGAACAGGACACACCACAGACAGCTCTAAGACAGGGAATTACCTGCGGGTTGACAGGAAAGATGTTGTCAACCAGCCTTTTGTAGCGAGGTCTTAGTGCTGAACAACACCAGCAACAACCTACAAAAAAGAAAAAATTAATGAGCTTAGAAAAATAGAGTACAAAATATTCAGGTTAACTAGCGTTTCTACACATGAGGATACCGCCAAGCATTCAGCCACAGCAGCCGACACTTGAGAATGTTGCCGGCTTATAAATTTAATGGCTCATTCCACTAAATTAAAAGCGGCACATGACATCTGAATAAGCATATTCAAATATTAATAATTCTGCGACAGGTACAAATAGTGCCTCGTCAGAATCTGGGTGCAACATAAGCTTTGGTCGGATAACATAACAAATGAACCCATGAAATAATAATCGTAACAGGACAGAATAGATGATTTAAATTTACTTCATCTCCTCGTTTCTTTTCAAAGAGATGACAATGCATTGCTCACCTAGACTCATTGTGAACGGTTAATGAGAGTTGCAGGTTATGTATATATGTAAGCCGGATTACGATAGCTGCCTTCAATCAACAGAGGATGATTTGCACAGAATGAAAGTAAGATGATAATCACGATCGTTTCTTAACATTTCTGACAGAACGTCAGTGGTTTAATATGCAAATAAACTTCACTTAAAGTTCACATTAAGTGATCCTGGGTGTGATATAAACAGGACACTGTTTTCAGTAAAAGGTGAGTAAAATTAATGCGTTTATTTAACTTCGTACAGAACATAATTGTGCAATATGGATATTGATCACGACAAAATCGAACAAATTGCAAACTCTAAACCGGACATGGCAAAAAATAACACGCTAACGTCAAGTTGGCAGTGGGTCAATTCTAAAATTGGCGCTCAATTTGAAAGTATCGCTTCGGAGTTCACTTCGCGCTCATCAATTAATTGTGCGATCTCACCGGCTTGACGTTTGTATCGCCTTGCAGACTCGTCAGACATTTTAAACTTGCAGACCACAAGCCGAAACAAACGAGGAACCAGAGAACTCAACAATGCCTTCTGAGTCCTGAACAGGTCCTGAAATGGCAATTGCGCATTCTTCGACTGCAAAAGAATGTAACTCTATGTAAAGTGGAATGTTTCCTGATGATGCGATCGATGAAAATATTCATTAAAAGAAGACCATCCTTAGAAAATGTCATGTGAGTGTCTCGACGTGCTTATTGGCTCTATTGATATGCTAATCAACAGTTGGCTACTCACATCCCGGGTCAGTGCATTTTTGCACCATGGGCTCGAAAAAGTCGGTGAGCTGAGTCTCGAAGCAGCACTTGAAGATAGCCATGGTGCTGGCGAGCGAGCCCCACGGCGAGCAGTCGAGAAGATGGTCGGAATGACGTCCGTGTCACGTCGCAGTCGCTCACTCAGAGAGGCAACCCGCTCCACGCGCACAAGAGCTATCCAGAGGTGCACATGGCAGCCGTCGCCGCGTTACAGGTGTCCAAGGTCATTGGTCCAGCTGCCCTAATTAGTGACCTGAATAATCCGCTGGCAGGGTTCACCTGAGGAGACGTCACGTCGACTGCCACTTCTCAGAACGAAGCGATCAACTGACTGCTGTCGACATCTGCAATGACAACGTTCACACTCCTCATCGCCCCGTGTGCGGTTCGGGAGAAGTGTCGAGCCTCGGCAGTGGCTGGACAGGCCCTGGACAGCTGCTGGACAGCTGCTGGACAGCCGCTGGACGCCGTGAGGGCCTCGTCAGACGCGAGGCCCCCGCCATGGGGAGCTGGCCAGCAGGGTCCTGGAGGGGCCAGCAGCAGGCCGCCGCCAGGACAAGCAGTGCGGCGACATGCACGGCTGGGGCGAGCCGAGCCTGCACTGCCCCATGGCGGACCAGCCAGGCCAGCCAGGCCCTCCCCAGCCAAGGGGTGGGGGCGCGGCGCGGCGGGGCCGGGCGGGGCGGGGCGGAGGGGCGTCAAAATCGATGGGCCTCTGAGTACGCCTGCGCTGCGCCCCCGTGACCTGGGGCTTCAGTGACGCGGCTTAGCGGTCCGTAACACCTCGTCAAACGTCTTGACAGCGACGGCGACAAGGAATAGGTTTGATCCCTCCCCGTACGCCATGTTACATGCCACTCCTTGCTGTTCAAGTAATGTGTTAGACTAGAACAAGTTGATTCCAATTTAATCTGCTGCATTATACTTTCAGTCGCACTGTGTATTTTTCCCCAGGGAATGACAATGTGTTCTAAACATAGTTAGCATGTCTAATTTGATTTGATCTAGTTAGAATAGAAAAAGGAAATAGACAGAAATAAAAAGCGTTCTTCAATGAATTTATTAAATCAAATTGCTCCCTTCCTCATTTACAAAAAGCAACCATAAGCGTCATGCAAAATTATCATCAAAATACTGATCTAGCTTTGACATTCCTCAAACAAACAAATCAAAACAACTCAGAAATGTTAATTCAAAATGGCACTGGATCAATAGGAAACGCAATAAGCACTTATGAGATGAAAAGTCCCGAGAAGGATGCTCCGCATCACGAGCTCCTCTTCTCCCAGATCAAGCACTTGTTGTTCGCGGGCATGTCAATCGCGAGCTCCAGGGTCAGCCCGCTCTTCGCCGCGAGGGGCTTCAGGTCCCGCTCGATGTCTCGCAGGTGCCAGTCGGGGTTCTGGCCGAGCAGCATCTCGTTGAACCTGACGTTGGACTCCGGCGCGATGACGCCGTTGACGGCGTAGGCGCCGTAGGTGATGAGCCGGCCGCCGGGCGCCAGCAGCACACCGGCCCCCCTGAACAGACCTGTGCGCCGTAAAACAAATGAAAATACCTGTTCTGGGGAGACCCTCACGAGAAGCAGGCGAAGTGACACCAGTTTCGGAATTTTTGAGGGACATTTTGAGAGCTATACCAAAATTATCACGACGCTCTAAAACGCGTTTCTATACATAATCCTCAAAACGAGAACCAAAAATGTTGGTGTTATTTTCCCCCTGTCCGTCGGGAAAAGCTCCCCAAAGAGGCCGTTGTTGTTTGCTTCTTTTTTTTTCAGTGGCAAGGTGTCGCTCGCGGCACGACACCTCGCGGCTTGGACTTCCCTCCCTTGGTTCTCTGCACGCCCGCTGCTGCTGGCGGGGCGGGGCGCAGTGTCAGTGAAGAAGAACACCCGGCAAACATTTTAAAATGTTCCGTTCCATCCAGTGCTCTTCACACTACACGGAGGGGGCTACTTGACGAATAAACTGAAGCGTTTGAAATATTGTGGTCGGAAAGGAAACTCGGAAATGCAAGCAACTTTGTGAAAGCCATGATGTCTAACTGTTCTGCATTTTACGCCGGATTCGAACGCGAATTGCATTACCTTCCACGGCCTGGCTGCTGGATATGTGGATCATGTTGATGTTGATCACGCCGCTGAGAGAGCCGGGCTCGAGCGAGCCGCCGAGCCACTCGCTGACGGGCGTGGACGCGTCCAGGAACTTGGGCTCCTTGACGTTCTGCGCCCCCGACTCCTAGGGGACACAGAGAAAGTGCATCGGACATTAATACGTAACTTTACTACAGCGCCGACCAAGGAGTATCCACCGTACGGAGAGCGTACGCAAAGCAGGAACGACCCCAAGCGAAACATGCCATCCCCCCCCCCCCCCCCAAAAAAAAAAGGAGGCATAAAGAGCAGGTGATGGCGTCCTATCAACAACCTTTGATATCAGAATAACGTCCCTGACGTGACTGCAACGTGCATCGGACTTCCGTGTTCTGCTTGGGACGTAATCAGAACGGCGTAGTTCAGATATGAGGGACTTCCCCGTTCTACAAGTCAGTCAGACATCTAGTGAATGACGGCAAGGGAAGTCCTGCTGTCAACGTGGACTCCCCCAGGGAACGCCCCGAAGCACTCCGCTGCCGCCCCTACCTGGACGTGCGCCTTGATGCTGCTGAGGCACTTGGTGTCGTGCTCGGTGGGCTGGAATGTGAACTGCGGGAGGTTGGGCGCGAACAGTCCCACGTGCTGGCCCGTGCCCGAGGACACCTCCAGGACGAGCGCGGGCTCCCTGACCACTCGCAGGTGTTCCCGCAGGACCGTCAGGATGGGCTGCTTGTTGCGCTCAGCGGAGGCTGCGATCATCTTGGCGCCCTCCCTGGAACGCAACGCAATGGACGCGGAACATGTGAGTCACCGAGTATCTGAAGCGCATGACAGTCAGTCATTCGCCACGCTCCGCCATGCTCCCGAGCGCGGGGCGGGAAAACATAATCGCTATAAACATGGGCGCCGTCAAGGTCGCAGATGTTCAACGCACAACTTCAAATCGAGCCGAGCCTCGCGCTCTTTTGAACGCACACGACGAACAACGACTGCCTTCGGCGTTCAATCTCTTCGGGAGCGACACTGATCACAGAATGTTGCACATTCGCAGTATCATTACAGTAACGTGGGTTAAGTAGCTGAGAGCCCGTGTCCAGAAAGTGTGCAGCCTGCAGCAGAATGAACTGTCGGAGGTTGGCACCCGCTAGTTGGCACTCCCTCGACTCGCTCCGTGCCTCGTTACTCAGCTGATTAAGAAATGCTGTCGGAAACGATATCGAAGCGATGTCGATTGTTTCCATTCGGTGTCTTTTCGACGCTGTTTCGGCAGGCATTTCTCACTGAGCAGTCTGTGTGCAAGAAAATGATTGCAGTTCCCTTTCATTCTAGTTCTAGTAAAAATCAAGCAACTCTTACCACTCTTTCGTGGCTTCATTAACAGCTAGCAAAGTCCAAATGGAACGCCAGTGAGAGGCGTGCTAATACGATGTGATCAGGCTATCTCGCTGATAGCATCTCATTTGAAAAGAAAAAGAAATGATCGTGATCTAACCACGTGCGATAAAAGTACACTCAAAGCTCTCGTCATTCTTAGAATTCCTCTTATTACACAACCTCATAAACGTTTCAAGCTATCAACTTACATATTTAGTTGTAAGTATTTGTCCATGATTTTCCTCAAAAATCTCAGCAGTGTGTCCGTCTTTCTTGATAACAATAGACAGTTGTCTCCCTCTCTCTGCTCGGCCGAGTGGTCTTCCAATCTAGCTTAAATGAATGACTTCAGCAGTTAGTCATACTGCCAGTGCGCGGAGCGGGGAGCGCCTGGGTCCTCGGTGCCGCGCCGCCCGGGAGACACAGGAACACTGACGGACCCGTGAGAAAGTGACAACCGAGGTGACAACGAACGCACCACCCACCCCCCCTGTCACCAAACAGAAATGTGATAACAGACCCAGGACAGATATAGAACTCCACATTACGTCATGCGACTCAGTTATATATACAAGGGAAAACGTGTCCAACATTGAAAAACTTTGCTATAATGGAAATGTAATTTACTTCGAGCGGTTCTAGCTCTGGATCAGTAGGCTGTACCTGTTGCAGGTTTTATAACTTTTTTTTTTCAAACAGCACATTTATCTGTCAAAATATTCAAAATCTAAAAGAAATTCTTGGGCTTCTGTAGTTTATTTTTCTTAACATTTCTCTCTGGTATTGTTGTGTTTTCCTCAAAATAAAATAAAAACTAGTAGAGTAAAAAAACAAAAATAAGGTATTGATCCTTGGTCACTGATTAAACGAACACAATGAATGAGAGAGTATTCTATTTTATTGAACTGATTGCAAGGGAACATCATTATCACAATCAATTTTTCAGTTGTAAATTATAAGGGATGAGAATATTTGAAATATTTCTCAGGAATTCACTGACAGCATTTCTACATAAATAGAACATCACATCCAAGTACTATCAAAATACTTCTAACTTTTTAAAATTGTGTATTGAGAAACTGTTGCTTTCATGAAATAGTAGGACGAAATACAATGCTCGAATTGGTATTCTTAGGAATGTTGAGAACATTTCCTCACTTAGATGAGTATGAAATACAACATTCCAACTAATATTACTATCATTTACTGTATCACAATAACAATCTTAACACATAAGTTCAGGTCAAAGTTCATTTTTAAAAAAAATAAGGAATTTTGTATGAAAATCATTTCTAAAGCACAGCAAATAAGATTCGATCCTACTTTCTTCTACCTTTTCCTTTCTTCTTTTCATCAGGAGCAACTAGAGAATCGGCATTTCCTTTTCTAGTGGGTAAGAATACTGAATGACCTGTCTTTTTCAGATGCTCAAACAATTTATTTTTGGAGCTAAAGTTTGATTTGCAAGTTACACAATTATGTTCAGTATCTATTACAGACGCATCTACTGGCATACGCTTATCATTACTTTTATTTAAGGGAGTTTGGTCTATAGATTTAATATCAGTTGCCGACACATTCGAAACCATGGATGCATCTTCTTGTTTCTTCTGCTTTTTAGCGTCTTTTGCCTTTTTACCTTTTAGCTTTGTCTTTGGTAAACCATTCTGATCAACTACAGCTGAATCATCATTGCCATTTTCTGGTATACAAGGGTCTGTTTGAGAGTTGCTGACAGATTTGTTGTCAAGCACCCTCTGTTGTTGCAGCTTGCGCCGTTGTTTCTTGGAGAGCATAGCAAATTCCTCTGATTCAGCCAAACTTTCCTCTTTACTTTCATCTCCATCAGAATTATGAATTACTGTATTTGTCTCCTTTTTCTTTCTTTTGCTTTTTAACTTTTTTGTGATTTGAGGAGATTTGCTGTCCTCTTCCTCAGTATCTTCGTGGCTATTTGAGTCTTTTTCAACAATTATTTCCGCATCAGAGTCTTCAGCTTCTTGAGGACATTTTCCATCTTCTTCCTGAGCCTCTTCTACACCTGCTTCTTTTTCTTCATTCAAATCCTCTTCCAATTCATCTTCTTCCTCTTCTACTTCTTCAGCCTCTTCTACTTCTTCAGCCTCTTCATCTTCCTCGTCTAACATTGACTGTCGCAGGATTTCTACATTTTCTTTATGTTTCTTTGAATTCTGATGGTTAGAAAATTGCCCAACAGTTTTAAACAACTTTTGGCACGCTGGGCAGTAGAGAGCATCAAAATCTTCAACATCATTTTCATCTTCACCACTCTCAGCAACTCCAATTCTCTCTTCCTCCTCAGAAGAGTCATGGTCTCCATACTCTGCTTGAAGAGATTTCTCTATATTCTTTAACTCATTTTCAAAATTTGAGAACTTTGACCAATCTGACTCTTGGTAGTCCTGCAACTTCTGCTGGCGCTCTCTTATCTTAGATTTACGCCTTTCTTCTGCCAATCTTGCCTTTTCAGCATTTTGTTGTTTCACAATTTCAGCTTGAGCCTGCACTCGCTTATCACGTTTTCGTACGAAGGCAACCAAATTGCGAATTTGCTCGTTACGGTCTTTACGGGCCCTATCCCTAATCTTTTTGTTTTCCTTCTCCACTAATTTGGCAATGCGTCTGTTTGGAAGATCACGAATATCACACTGATCAAGCCATGAGAAAGACTTCTTTGTTGTGTAATCTTGCCAGTATGCATAAAATGGTTGCACAACTTCTTTAAAATCACTTGTGGACAAACCAAATTCTGGCACTTCAAAATCACTGTCTCCATCTTCCATAAACTCAGCATCTTCAGCTGCTATTTTTTTAAAGACTTCACGATAAACACTGTAGAAACCTCCATCATCGTCTCCAAATCCTTTGAAGCATGTTGTTGAGAAGTATGGGAAAACATCTAGACTATCATCCTTGTAATCTCCTCCTAGTCCTCCCTTTAAGATTGCATCTCTATGAGCATCATACCAAGCACGTTCATGTGAATCACTTAAAACTTCATATGCTTGCTGAACAAGCTGGAATTGTTCCTTGGCCAAATCTGGATTTTCCAAATTTTTGTCAGGATGCCATTTGAGAGCTGCTTTCCTGTACGCTTTTTTCAGATCTTCATTGCTGACATCACGAGGTACGTCAAGGATTTCATAGTGACACTTCATTTTCCAAAAAGTTTCACAAATTCCACATATACACAAATATTTAACCTCACACGAAGCACGTTACGAACTGGCGGGATGTAAAAACTGATGGCTCTTGTAGAACGATCCTTCCCCAGGCCTATGAACAAATCACTGACTTACAACTAAAACAAATAAATCAAATAAAAATTGTACTAAAACAATCTGGAAAAAAACAAACAAAAAGCTTACCTTATGACCCTTTAGTCAAGTTTTCTGCTAGCGCGAGCACTGGCAACAGTGTGAAGATGGTGTGTCAATAAACTTTGTTGGGTGCAAATAATCTGATCAATCCTTCGAGCTGTTGTAAACGCATTGTGTGAAGGCGTGTGAAGACATTCACATTCACATTCATAGCAAAAGGAAGGCAGCTGATCGAGCTTGATCGTGTGGAAATGTGTTGAAGCAAGATATTTCTGGGGAAAGAACAATGATACGAGGAATAAAGTTCTGCTATAAAGTCACAACGACCTAAATTTCGTTGTAACGGGATGCCAATGAAGACCGCTGAAGTAATTTTTTCTTCGAATAGTTTCATCAACTGAGGTAAATCATGTGAAGACCACATATTTTCTTTAGCTTGTGTTCGTAACTTTTTGCGGATGTTTGTAAATTTCTCACTCAAGAAGTTTTAGAGCTATCCTCTATCCGCAAACATTTAGCATAATTTGGCTCACTGATATGCTTTGGATTCATGCAGCTGTCAGGGATATTTTCAAAAACGCAAATCTTACCTATATATCATTTGTGATGAATTTCTAGTCACAAGCGCTTGCCCAACTCTCGAAAATCTTCTCCTGACATTCCACGAACGTGTCGTCGTTTAATTTCGCACAATAAGACCCTGCAGCATTTTATAATTTTGTATGTTAGCAGACGACATTAACGACAACATAACCTTGCTTTGCTCTAACTTTAAATTAAGTAGAATGTTTTGACCTGTATTGTACACTTTATTTCCTCGTTCTCTTGGACGCACGTATGAAAACTGAAAACTCGTCGTTTCTTATATTATATGTTTCTCTTGTTACGACAGGTGGCTTGAATCAAAATGTCAGCAGGAACAAATTTGGTGGTTCCCGTTGTGCTGTGGGGAAAGTGTGCTCCCACACATTGCATATCATGTATCTTCTTGTCTCGTGATCAACGCTCCCTTGTCACAGGCTGTTATGATGGCCAAATATGTCTGTGGCAAGTTGACCCTGATACCTTGCAGGTATGGGCATCTGTCAAGTAAAAGTCTAGGAATGTATGCATACATGTCAAGCCTTTGTGCATCTCGTGTTTCAGATGACTCCAAGATGTCTTCTTGTTGGTCATACTGCACCAATTCTTTGCTTGGCACGTGCATCTGTTGTTTCTGACAACAATTACATTGTCAGCTCCTCTGAGAGTGGGTAGGTGGTACTTAATAAACTTCCTATTCTTTGCTAATTCTGTAACGAGTAATGGCATGTCAGGTATATCACGCTGAAAGCTTCCAGAATAATGATGAATGATATTTCTATTTGTTTCTGCTTTTATTTTTCAGGGAAATGTGTACTTGGGATCTAGTTGATGGGAAGTGTAGGGAGGTAGTAAAATTACCTTATGTTCACACCAATATACAAGTGAGTGGGGAGTAATTTATTTTTTACATCCTTTGTTTAATTTTTGAGGTTTTTAGTATAGTACTAAAATGGATACATTTTTAGGCATATCACATGTGTGGGAGTGACGACATCAGATTGTTCTGCAATGGCTATTATGCGGAAGTATTGATCATGGATCCTTTCAGCCTAGAAGTTCTATTTACTTTGTCAAGTCGTATGTCGCCTGACTGGATAAGTGCATTGCATGTTCTTCGACCAGCTAAGAGAAAAGGTTTGTTGTCAAAGAACGCAGGTGTCCAGTTAAAATATATTGTTTTATAATTCAATCTCCTGATTGTTGTGAAGTGCTAAACTTTCAATTCTTTCTTTCTTTCTTTTTCTTTTTTTTTTCTTTTTTTTTC
>CABIKL010001075.1:0-17110 GCA_902196195.1 Aptinothrips rufus | reverse complement strand
CTCTCTCTCTCTCTCTCTCTCTCTCTCTCTCTCTCTCTCTCTCTCTCTCTCTCTCTCTCTCTCTCTCTCTCTCTCTCACACACACTCCATGCCACGCACGTCACGCCCGTGTCCCACGCGGGATGAGCGCCGCCCCGTGACCTTGCAGATCTTCTTGTGAAATAACCGACGGGGAAACGAATACTAGCGCCAGCGCCCTCTTCATCTCTGCATATTGCTCGTAATGCTGGTTCGACTGTTTTTCTTTTCGTGTATTTATGACAGCCTTTCATTTTGGGAAGGTCTTTAATTTTAATCTGCGGAGTTCATATAGAAGCGGCGCGGTATGCGTCGGCTGGGCCGTGACTGCGAGGCTGGACTGACTCTGGCGGGTCAAGACCGAAAACGAAAGTTAACGTGCCATGCGGAAAAATCATGCAAATGAGAATGTATCTTTGGGCGTCAGGCATTGTATGCTTTCATTGTTTCTGAGATGATTAGGTCGTTATAATCATAATGCTGGAACGACCCTAAGAATGCGGAAAACCGAACTGACTATAGATCAGTCTGCGAGTAATATGAGAATTCAACTGATACGATTGAACAAAATCAAATGAGTAATGAACAATGTCTTTATTCTCATTGCTGCACTGCTGATGCGCCGAGAGAGGCTTCGACGGAGTTCAGTCAGTTCAGTGAAGTTCGGAAGCCTCAAGTCGGCGCCGGATAGGACGGGCCCGTCCGAACGCAGGTAAGGGGTGAGGGGAGGAGTCCTGGAAGAGTCCTGTAGGAGTTCTGTGGTCCTGGGGGAGCTCGCTGCTCCTGCACTGCTCGCAGCAGGGACTCAGAAGCCGACCTGGGGGAGGTCGGAAGCGACCACTCTGAAGCCATCATCGTCAGCCACGTAGCTCCGACTCTGAATCTGGCCGTTGGGGTCCAGGTAGGAGAAGGCGCCACGCGTCACGCCGTCTATCGTCTTCGTCTCAGTCTGAAAGAAATAATAAACATACTGCCATTTTAGAAGTTTTGAGCCACCTTACTCTCACCTGCTTCCTCAAATCCTCCTCTTTTGCCTCTTTTTATTTTAAATCGACATGCATTGTTTCTCGAATAGTTCCTGCCTGTAATGACTGCAGGGAGGCTCCGCTAGCATCAAATTGATTTCCTCTCATTACGCTCACAACAAAGCGTGATTGTTGTAGCATACCTTGGAGGCGATGTCGTTGGCGTAGCCAAAGGTGTACTGGCCGGCCTCGTCCTGCGCGTGGTACTGCGAGCTGAGCCCGGTAGGCAGCGCCACCTGCTGAGCGAACGCGGGCCCCTGCCTCTGCTGCAAACAGTTAGCAGCATTGTCACCAGCTACATAATGTGAGTTCAGGTGCAACAATCAGCAGACCACTCTTGTGTCCAGAGCAGCGCCCAGTTCCAAAACTAGATTGCACAAGATGAGCATGGAGGACATGTAGGGCTTGAGTTTCAGATCGCTGAAGATTGAACTCTGGTGTTACCTGCGGAATGAAGGGGTTGCTGATGGGGGTGGGCACGTATCTGTGCTCCAGGGGGTAGTTTGATGAAGGGTTGTAGAACTGAGTACCAATGCTCTCGCTGTCATAGCTGCCGTCGTAGTAATCTTCATTTCCTAGACGAATAAAAAATATTTTAAAATCCCAAACGTAAGCAGCCAGTGGATAATGTTAGCAGCTTGTTTTTGCGACGTCAATTAGTCAAATTTGTTTAAATGTACTCATATTTGTCAGAATTCGCCAATACTAACAAAATTTAATCGAAATTTGCCATACATTTGCACTGAATGATAGTCAAAATTAATTTGTAATTTTTGTCAATTTTGGCATTATGTGTCATATTTACCGCAGCCGTATTTTAACAAATGTGAGTGCATTCAAACAGTTTGGCCTCGTTACACCGCGTACCTGCAGCGGCGTCCCTGATCTTGACTTGCTCCACGGCGGCGAGGTGCTGCGCCTTGGCGGCGGCCACCTCGGGGGTGTCCTGGACGGGCCCCACTCCCGGCAGCAGCGGCGAGGCCCCGGCCCAGCGGCTGGCCTGCGAGCTGGGAGACAGGCGCTGGGGGGACCTGTACGACTGACTGAGCGAGCTGGGCAGCGAGCTGGGCAGCGACCATCTGCAACGCAAGGAGAGCCGCGCCGTCAGGTAGGCCACCCATCCTACACGGCGCGCGAAAGAGAAGCGGCCGACGGCTCTGGTCTGGTCTTCCCTAGCACTTAGCCTGCGTAAACCACTGAATATTACACGACAAATTTAAAGTATCTTTCATTAAATTTGCTCCAAATCTGACGTAAATTTGAGCACAGAAACGTAATTCAAACAAATTTAACGTAAGTATAGTTAAATTCATCCCAAATTTGTCCTAACTTTGAAAGGTATCTTAATTTTGAACAGATTTTCTTTCAGTGCGACCTATATTTATCGCAAATTTAAAACAAATTGAATTTGAAAGTAAGGCAAATCTTGGATAAATTTAACTAAGCTTAGGAAAAATTTGTTGAAATTAAATTTCTTTGTTCAGATTAATGACAAATTAAGTTAAAATTTTGTGACATTTGTTGTTTGTTTATTTGTTTGACGCGGAATGACAGAAGTGCACGCCATCAGTGAGAGCGAAGAGCTTGCTTGAGGCTTCAGTCCAGTTCCTTCCACATCTAAACTGGTTTACACTACGACAGCGCAGGCATAACGCCCCACGCTCGCTCGTTTGAGATCTACGGGGTCAGTTTTTTCCTGTCCCTGACAGTGACTGACAAAGTCATAGAGACACAGCAATAAACTGAGGCCGGGCCGTGTTTTATGGCAGCAAGGTAAGTGGTGTCACTTACGCCTCACACTCACCTGAACGGGGCGGCGGCTTGCCAGGGGCGGGCGGAGGAGATGAGAGGGGGGGACTGGTACGCCTGATGGGGCACGGGCAGGTCACTGGCTGACACGCGGAACCCGTTCACGTCGTCCGCCGTGTAGCTGCGAGTTTGCAACTAGAGCGGCAACAGGGAGGGGAAGACAAAAAGTGCTTATCAAAACAAAACCTTGGAAAATAAAAATCAGCTGAAAAAATTATGTATGTAAATCAAGACGTAACTACGTATTATCCAGTTATCCATGTAACATAATCAAACTGACATTTTGACTCAACAGAGTGGGCACCCATTGAGTTTAATTTATTCCATTTATGTAAACATTTTCTCGGTGTGCGTTCGAAGAGATACCAACTCTCGGGGTTCGGGGTTCACTCGCCAGAGAGTGCAGCACTTGGCCTACTCACCCGGCCGAAGGCGTCCACGTACGAGTAGGAGCCGCGGGTCACCCCGTCAGCGGTCCGCTCCTCGTGTTTGGTCGACAAGGGGTTCGAGTAGCCGAACTGGTACTGGCCGAGCTCGTCCTGCGCGTGGTACTGCGATAGCAGCGCCTCCGCAGGGTAGGCAACCGAAGGGTAGCCCGCCGCACAGCCTGCCAGGCCTGCCACCACGACCAGGAGAACGACCTGCAACACGGACAGCCAGAGTTACATTGACAGAAAAGTAGGCAACATCTAGCCAAAACACAACGGTGTGGATAGAGTTGTATTTCAGACTGCCAACTAGGCGACTTCTATACAGTGCTGATTGGAATTTGCCTAGTAGGCAGGCTGAGATGCAGCCCTCACAGCACTGGTGCGCACTGGTGTGCTTTCGCTATATTTTGCCTACTTTTCAGGCAAAGTTTTAAACAGATCTCACTTGCCATGCGTGCCTAGATAAACAAATCCTGAACGGCCGCATAATGCCACTGAGATAGCAGACGACCTTGTCTCTGACTAGTGAGCAGGGCTCTTGAAACTAGAAGTGGAGCCATCCGCGAGTCTGGCCGAGGAAAGTGAGTTCTAGTGTTGGCCACGTCAGGGCGCGGCGTGTGTTAATTATTATTGTGGGAAGAGGCGAGCAATCCGTGTAGCGTAGCGCACGGCGCACGGCGCGTCGCGTCCAGTGGTAATGAGCGTGAGAGATAACGGCGGAGCAGACGAGCTCTGCATCCAAACGACCACCAAGTGACCAGTCACTCGGCCACCAACCCGACGCGCGAATTTAAGGAACGGAAAGGATCTGACGCTGAAGGACGACGTGTTTGCCTTCTTCCTTCCCTCCCCTTCCCTTCTCTATAAACTCAAGTGTATTACATTCACACACTTCCTTCCGAATTACATTTTGTAATTCGTTTCTACGTGAGTGACACGAAAGCAATACGTTTGAAAGCGCAGTGACGCTGATGCCATACGCTTATAAACGTATGACTTCTAGCTTTTTCATACACTTGTATGTGTATGACATCAGTGTCATACACTTATGAACGTTTCGCTTTCGCGTCACACACGTACGTATAACAAAATGTAATACGGAAGGAAGTGCGTGAATTTAATATACTTGAGTTCACAGATTTCTTCCGACTATTCGCGTAGTCAAGTACACTGCAAGAAAAGGACGCATCAATCTAACGATCTAACAGTGCATGTCATAGCGTACAGTGACCCCTTCTTCCCCGAACCGCTCAAGCCTCTCATAACGACTGACTAGATGAACCAAAGCAAAGACCCGTGCAAAAACAGTGCTTGTATAATTACAGTCATTTTCAGCCTCAAATGAATAGGGTGTGTTAGTACTTAGTGGCTACTTCCCGCGGAGGGCCAGACAGGATGGTCTGCCCGCAGCACATTAAAAGAGTCTTACAGCTGCTTCTTTCCATAACCTCTAAGTGGGAGCAGCAGTCAATATTGTACTGTTGGACCTAGCTTTATATGGACACTACTAACACATTAAAGCATTTCGGGCTCGTAACTCACGGCCTGTACAGCGGCGGAGAGAAACAGGGAGATGAGGGGGGGGGGGATACAGAAAAGGGAGCGGGACGGAGGGGGGGGGGGGTGCGGTGCGGGGGGTCCCATCTGCTGACCGCTCCCTAAATCCGCGCCTTATTCGCATTCAGATAACAGCGGCGAGAGCAAAGGGGGAAGGTAGGGGGGCGTGCGTTGGCGACGAGTTCGCCTGCTAATGGGAGCGGGGCGGGGGGGGGGAGGCGCGGGGAGCGGGGCTCACTGACAAGGCGGTGCCGTGCTTTACTGCCCACTACAATCCAGACGCCGAATTACTTTCATTATGAACTGCCACCCAAACCTTAAGGTCTTAAGGTCCACTCGGTGAGGCGATCACAGCTGAGCGAGCGGGGGAAGTCCAGCAACATTATTGGCTCTGTTTGTAGGTCTAGCTGGTGAGCGGACATCAAACAGAGCAGATAGTCATGAGCGAGGGGCGCAGGAAAAAGCATGGCTAGGCCATTGCGCCAACAAGTACTACAAGCACCGGGCAGAGAGCGTCTCGAGCCCTTCAGCATAGAAACGAGGCAGAAGCGATTCGACGGGTCAGTCAGTAAATTATGTACACAGGATTACATGATACATTGATTACATCGGATTATAGGCAATAAAAGGAACAACTGACTCTGTTTATGACAGTTGCAGTATTGAATAGCTCCCGTAATCTTCCTGTAATATCAATATTTTTAACCAAAAAAAATTACCAAAATTTTGTACACATATTACATGACTGGCTGGTCGATGGAATCACAACTCCGCGGAACTTGAACTTGAGCTTGACCACAGCGAAGAAGAGCGCAAAGGAGCTGTGGGCTGAGCGGATTGAGCATGCGCATGACAGCCCGCGCACCTCGTCGAACCTTATTTCGTGCAGCAACTGACAGTGCATGGGCGATCCGCTTCAGGAGGAGGAAAATTGCAGCCGGCCAGGCAGGCAGGCAGGCAGCGAATGCAGCGGGGGCATTGCACTGTGCTACGCTAGCCGCCCCCTCACAGTGCGCCTAGAAGTTCACGGGTTGGGATGCAAGCAAACGAATTAATTACCTCCCACATCGTTGTGAAAAGATTGCCAAGTTCCAGGGTTTCAACTTGTACAATAATTGGCCCTCGCCGAATGCACGCCTTCCCTACAAAGAGCGTTACGAGGTTCAAAGCAGATCAGAAATTCCGGGCGTTGTTGATGGTCTGAAGCTTGTTTTGAATCACGTAATGGACAGCTGATTTCTTCGTGTCCTTCACTTTTGCGTAACCGTTCGTTCGCAAAGGCCTTCTAAGACCATGGTTTTCAATAAGTTAACAAATTTACTAGTATCCCAGAAATAATAAGTATTTTATGCAAGTGCAAGTCGGAAAGATTTTACGAAATCGTCCGTCAGCAATTGCCAAAAATATTTTTAGCAGTTACGCGACATTGGCAGTAGGTATATCCGTTCAGACAATATCTAGCGTAAATGGATTCCGTTCTTGTTTCAACGAAATTTATGGGGGCATAGTATTTGACGGGGCTGGCTGTTGTTTATAGCGCTGCGCATGCGCTGCGGGGCCGGTCCGGTGTGCTCCCGCATCTCTCTCGACGAAACTAGAGAGCCTAGAAGGAGAGAGACGACAAACGCCATTGCAGCAACAGGCCTGTGATGTATTCAGATGCGCACGCCGGCTGGATCACAGCGCGGCTGCCAGGCCCACCGCCACCATGGCAGTCGTCGCCTCTCCTCTTCCAGGCTCTCTAAGACGAGACGCGTGACTGGAAGGTGCGCCTCTATCCTGGGGAAAACGGGGGGGGGGGGGGGGGGGGGGGGGTCGTCACCGCGACGTGTGTTATTCGGTGCATGCAAAGCGGCTCGGGAAAGATGTGCTAGAACGCAATGTACGACACTCGACCAGCGCGTATATATAGTCTCAGGTGATCTGAGCCACACCCCTTCCCAGCTGCACAGGCCCCCAGGCTTTCAAGTTCAAGTTCTTCTCCTGAGCTTGATAAAGTATGCGGCGGCCGGCCGGCCAAATCCGCACTTCGAGAAGGGCTTGCGGCTGCTGCCGCTCTGCTGGGACTTCCCTCACCTACCGCCCTGCCTGGGTTAGGGGAGTCTGCGCGGAGCCCCTCTCCTCCCTCCTCTAGTTCCCTTCCCCCGGCCCAGGCATAGAGAGGTAGGCTTTATACCCGATACGAACAGGCCTGTTCGTAGGTTGTAACCGTTTCCGGGTTGCGGAAGAAATTAAAGTTGTAGTTAATAAGTTAGAGCACTGCGCAAATCGAAGTAATCCTAAATCAATTTCAAATTCAGGAGTAAAAAGAAAGAGAAAAGGTGGACTCTCCGCTCCTACCCTCACCAAAATAATGACAATCCTAAAAAAAAAATAGTCAACATGATAGATGGCTCGATCATGTGGGTTTTAGTTGTATCCGATATGCGTGCATCGAGCGGTTTTTTTTTCTTGTCAATTTCGACCCCGAAGCGACAGTGATCCGGAAATCATCTTCCAGACATTCGGAGTCGAATCGATATAGTTCTATTTGTAACTTTTCACGACGAACCCACTGCAAAATCCATAATTTACAATGCGGCGTATTGTTGTACGCATATTTTCCAAACCAACGAAACAGATGAGACTAATGTCATCCTGGTCTCGGACCCAGTTAGTACTCACGTGCGCTATCATCTTGGCTGCCGGTGAGGTGAGGTGAGGTGAGGTGGGGCGGGGTGGGGGTGGGCGTGCTCTGCTGGTCGCGGCTCGGAGGGAAGTGCGCTGATTCCGGCCGCGCACCCATTTATAACAATGCGGGCCGCGAGACCACAGGGCCGGTCGGGACTGGAGAGGGGAGGGACCATCGCAGCTGGAGCTGGAAGAGCTGCTGGGATCGAGGTGCGCGGCGCGGCGCGGCGCGGGGAGGCTGGGGCGGCAGAGGGACTTCCCTAGTCCAACCCCCGGACTCCTTTGCCAAACTTCATTGGAGAAGGAGACATAAACCAAGATTCGTCATGTTGACGACAAAACTGACGTCAAGTAAATGTCAAAGCTGTGTCATTTTGACGTCAAACATGTCAACATGACGAATATCTAGTGCCTAGAGTAATGGACCTATTTCGGGCCACTGGCCCTAATTCGAGCCAGCACCTTTAAATTACTTGCAGGCTACGTCAGGTCCTAGGCGACAAAAAAACAACTGAAGAGTTTACAATGTGAACTTTTAAATTTCCATGTCTTTTGGAATCGAGAGTTGCCAGCAAATGATTTTAAGGGGGTGGCTCGAATTAGGGCCAGTGTCCCAAAATAGGGCCATTACTCTAATGCCTAATATCATTAATTTATAAGGCTTGGTTCCCATTCAGTTTCAAAAGTTAAGAAAATAGGGCCGTGCGACATTTTGAACTCTATAATAAAAAGATCGTTTAATCGATTTTTTTTTAAATTTATTTTTTGATTATTTTTTTTAAAGAATCTTACGGAGCTGAGGTGAGAAGATTCGTTTGCTTGGTGGGATCACGGAAGTTATTTTCTTAAGTACTTTCATTTCAGAACGAACATTGAATACATAGCAATCTTCGCGATGAACGTGCAGTTTCGTCTTCGCACGGGGATTGACGTAAAAAGCTTGATGTGTGTATTGGCACAGGTAACGTAACCGAATCCGGATGAAAAACGATATTGATGGTCGCGGAATTTCGTGCGGAGGCGTCAAACCCCATTCAGATCCCGACGCGGACTTGGCGCTCACTCCCTCCCTCTCTCTCTCTCTCTCTCTCCCCCACCAGTAAGGTGCAGTGCGCGGTGCAGTGCCAGACCAGAGTAAGACCACTGATCCCGGCAAGCTGCCCCCCGCCGCCCCCCGCCGGCCCCCGCCGCCCCCCGCAGCGCCTCGCTCGGTCAAGTGCAAGGCAAGTGCAAGAACATCAGACAGACTCCATTGTCGTGTCTGCAGCTGCACCTCGCTCCTCTCCTCGCAACTCGCAGACTAAGTGTCAAGCAGAGACGAGAAACTGGTGGGCTCTAGAGCCCGATAGCGCTTTCTGTCTCTGTCGCACTCACTGAACTCTAACGGCGGGAGAAAGACAGATGCAAAGCCCGATCAGAGCCCACCACTGTCTCAAGGCATGTCTCCTCCCGGTCGCACGCGCCTTCGCGCCGGTTATTCTAGTCTGTGCGGTCAAAACGAGCGATAAAAAATGGTGCGCGGGGGAGGGCATATGCTTCATCCCAGGTGCAGTGAACTACGCGCCCTGTCATAATTTCCGATTTTGAAAATACGAGTAGCCTATCCCTGTCCTATCCTATTCCAAACACACTGCCTTCACGAAGTACTCGCGTCAGCAGCGAAGGTGAGTGCGAAGTCACATTCACTGTTTACCTTTCTGCTAGTATTATTTGTCATTAGTTCTAATTACGATTGTGACCTGAAGCTCAGCCTTCGCAAATCCAACAAATGGGGTGTGCATTCGCAGCAAATACTAGACAGCCAAGCAACTTTAGCACTTGTAGAGAAACAATTATTTTTTTTGCGTGTATGCCAACAGTAAATTTAGCGTAAATTTTTGCTGCTTGATACAAATTTTTAAAACTTGTTGTAAATTTAGAAGATTTGATTCTATTCTGGCGTTAATTTCGACAGTACACAGAAATGAGCGTTTCTCTCTGGAGTGAGAAAGGACAGCCACCAGCGAAGCACACAAGGTCAACTAGCGGTGCGTGTGTTCCTTATCACACTTAAATAATTTAACATGGATATCCGAGCTCGTCTCGGTCATAGGCTCGACGTGGAAATCAAGCTGAAATAATTAAGCAGGACACATGAGAGAATGTGTGAATGGCAAACCACCTCTCGTGAGAGCTAGGAGGCGGCCGTATTCGGAGGGTTCCAGTTCCAAGCACGCTACTATTTGGTGCTATTTAAGCATTGGTTGAAGCAAAGTAGTGAGGCCGCTACAGAATTTGTCTAGCTACACAAAATGCTACTAGTAATTTTTTAGACTCCGTGGGCTGGGGCGGAACCAGCTGTGAGAGCGAGAGCACACGCTGGTTGACCCGTCCTTCTCGCGATAAGTGGCTGCAACTTCTATCACTGTCCTGCTTTGTCGTGTTTGCCTACTTCACAGATGATAATAGACCAAACTCAAGACTGGGAGGGAAGTTCCAGCAACACCCACCTTAATCTGACAGCGACCACCGGCTAACCGGACACTGCATGCGCAACGTCGAACTTTTTGC
Source organism: Aptinothrips rufus (assembly GCA_902196195.1). Lineage (NCBI taxonomy): Eukaryota > Metazoa > Arthropoda > Insecta > Thysanoptera > Thripidae > Aptinothrips > Aptinothrips rufus. Next base: position 7,050 of record CABIKL010001075.1, on the reverse strand, counting down.
ATACCTACAGGCTGAAAGTTGTGCACCTTGCCTTTCTTCCAGGGGCAGTGGCGCCCTCACGGGTGGGCAAAGGTGGGCACGCGCCCACCCAACCTCGATCTGGGCCCACTCTGAGATCGGTGCACCCGGTGGACTCCACACGTAGCTTTGAAATGCACCGGTGTGTAAACAGATATCTGTGGCAGAGTGGTTAGAGTGCTCGACTCTGACGCCCAAGGATGACGGCTCGAATCCATCCTTCCGATATTTTTCAAAGAAACGACAAGGAATTTGGAAATGACGGTCTTGTAACAACCCTGTTAGAAAAAAATGTTCCCCTGGCCTTTTTGCTCATGGGAGGTGGACGAGCGCCCACCCAAACTCACCACCCTGCGGGCGCAACTGTCCAGGGGAGTCGGCTTCACCGACGCACATTTGGGGGGAAGTGGAAGGAAAACTAGGGGTCTATTTTCCCGTTCCCACCAACAGCCCCCGTGGATCCGCGCTACCCTTACAGATATCGGAGTGCCCAAGTGCCCAGAGCTCAAGTCTAGTCAAAGTCCCTGACTTTTCCCCCATTTTCCTGACTGGTCTTTCGGATTCTCCCTGAACAGAAAATGTCTTTGAACAAATTTACTCAACCAAAATTTGTTATCATTCGCCAAGATTCAACATAGTGAGCGAAGCGAGCTAGATGCCATGACTTTTGATCATTTTTTTGTGATTTCGTTGCCATGAAAATTGAGGGTTGAGTTGCAGTCAAATTATTTTAGGCAACAAATTCGCCCAAGGCATTAATGTCAGAATTTCAAAATAGAGGAGGATTGGAGGGTTCGATATTCAAAAGGCAAGTGCTGGACTTTCATATGTTTTAATAACAAGCATAGTACATTCACCTGACTGATTACAGTAACGGCATGGCATGAATCATTGATACAGTCTTCAAGAGTAATTGTGGCACATAACTGTTAATTTATAGCCATGTGCTAAATATGTATAATTATGTACACAAGAGATGCATTTTGGTCTAAAAAAGCAGTAGTAACATCTACACCTAACATTTTTTAAATAGAAAAGGCAAACTCACAAATATTACCTTTAACTCACTGATAACATGCACAACATATACACATGGCAAGAACATTTCCATTTTTCAGACTTTCATTGAAAAGAAGAAGACGTGACTACAGATATGCAGAAACATGTGCCTACCACTTCCCGTCAGGAAGCATCTCTTGAAAAATACCAGAATTAGAATCACACATAAACCAACAGACAGATCACAAACACTGAATAAGTCATTAGTAACTTAAAGCCTAAAATACTTTTGACATTCCAATTTCTTTCTTCCCAAAAGCACTACTCGCACCTGAACAGGAACTTTCAAATCTAACCATATTAAAAATTTCAAATTAATGCGTACACATACTTAGCAGCATGACCATTTGTACAATATTTCGAAATTCATACCTCAGACAATCCTTAATGTGAAAAATAAAAAGGTTTCAACAATTACACAAAATTTCATTGCAACTAACACACAACAGGTCACTACCACAAATGCCTACAAATTAGGGCTGTATCACAAAACAGCACTGCTGCTTTCATTGTCTGGTGCCTAGAAACATGTGCCTGGCAATTTCAAATTTTGGTTCTAAATGATAAGTCCTGAATTCTGTAGTGAGAAATGTGCAGTCAAATGGCAGCTAAGTACAGTATTAGCATGTTCTTGAAGAATACTTCTGCTAGTAAGGTGATATTTTGAGCAGACTTCTATAGAGCACATGAAAAAAAATAGTTTCGCATGCTACCCATCCCACATTTCTATTACCACAAAATTAATACATTTCCCTTACCAGTAACTGAACTGCATCAATTTTGCTAGAGATAATACGTCCATTGAGCGAGACTGACATGAGCATCACAAGAGAAAGATAAACTTTTCTACAAGAGTGTAAAAATGAACATCAATCCGTTCAGAATGACAGGAGTAGAACATCAATGACCAGAGTGGAACATCACATCTCTAGCAAGATACAACATACACAAACAGACTGGAAACCAAACCACTTCGAGCATATTATACAATAATACTGTCTAATGGCACTATGCTGAGACGGCCACAAAATAAATAAGGAATATGTGGTAATTGAAAATCTTTCATTGCACAACTATGCATGACACTCACACTTCATTTATGAAACCCAAGTTTTAACAACAACAACACCTTTCCCATAACATTTTCAAAATCTAAAATAAAATGAATTTCCCTAACAAAACATTACAGTGATATTTAAAACAAAAAGAATATTTCAAAGAAAATAAGGGCCCAGTCAGGTTTCAAACAAGTTTGGAAAGCAAAATTAAGCTCTCTGAAGAAAAGAAAAAAGAAAAAAAAGAAGAAAGCAGAAACAAGTAAAAGTCTTGGAATACAGCATGTGCACATTGCACATTATATCACATAAAAAAATAAAACTGGTATTGCTCTTCTTGAAATAATAATCACATTTATATGGCTCAGCAAGAGATGATCAATGATCTAAGATGACACTTTTGTTTAAAATGATTAAGTAAAAGTTCCATAAATTGTTAAAAACTGCTGTGGGAGAATGAATATTTTATATTTTTGCATTATTACCGGGCAAATATGAATCGAATTAGTATTTATGGGCTTGGCATGCACTTGAGACGCTCAAAGGCAGCTTTCTCCAGCTCCTCCCTCACAGATGGATGAGATATGTTGATGAGCTCATATGCCCTCTGACGTAATGATTTCCCAAAGAGAGAAGCGATACCTTGCTCAGTGACAACATACTGCACATGAGCACGTGTTGTTACGACACCAGCACCTGTTCGAAATATAATGTAATATAAAGTTGGTGAAATTTAGAGTAAAGTATAATGTGTCATAGATCCAGATGGAAACATACCTTCTTTAATGTATGGGACAATCTTTGACACTCCCCGCGGGCTTGTTGATGCCATAGCAATGATGGGCTTACCAAGTCCATCATAGCCCTCACCTGCACCTCTGATGAAGTCTACTTGACCTCCAAAACCTAACAAAAATAAATAAATTTATGTGACATTTCTATAGTCTTTGATACATGAGATGAGGCATGAGCTGTTCCTAGAACACTGGATCTGAAAATAGAACAAACCTGAGTACATTCTTGTTCCAATAGAATCAGACACAACTTGGCCAGTTAAATCAATCTCCATGCAAGAATTGATAGCAGTCATTTTGGGGTTGCGCGCAATTTGGTGCAATCCATTGACATAATGGACTTCTTTCATTTCTAAAATCAGCAGAACAGATAAGAGATCAGTTACCTAACACAACTATACATATGCTTTCAGCTTCTTGAATCAAAGTTAACTTACCAATGTATGGATTGTTATCGACAAAGTCATACAACTTCTTGGTACCAATGAGGAAGCTGCCTACTATCTTGCCTTTGTTGTGTGTCTTGTTGTTGTTTGTTACAGCACCCTTTGCAACTAAATCCACAAGTCCCCCACTGAACATTTCAGAGTGGACTCCAAGATCTTTGTGGTTACCGAGTTGGATCAGAACGGAGTCAGGAATGTTTCCAATACCTGAAATTTTTAAATTTTTTTAAATTTTTTTTTAAGGTTGAGTGCATGCTCATTTTACAAGAAAAATGAAATATTTGACATGAAAGTACTGAATAACTACTGACCCATTTGCAAGGTAGCACCATCTTCTACCAAGTTCTCAGCAATAAGTTTTCCGATTTGTTCTTCCTGGGGAGTTGGTGGTTTTCCTCCATGCTCAGGCAGTGGCGTGTCCACGTTTACAGCATAGTCAAAATGAGAAATGTGGACTTGAGCATCACCAAATGTCCGTGGCATGTGTGGGTTGATCTGAGCTGAAAATATCAGCACGGGAGTTAAGATAGCAAGAAGACATGAGAGTAAAAAAAACAAAACATATAGCTTCGAATGATCAAGACAAAAACTCACCAATTATTTTCTTGGAATAGGAAATGCCGGCACGCACACAGTCAACACTTGTACCTAATGAACAGTATCCATGTTGATCTGGAGGTGAAACCTGAGAAAAATAAGGAAATATTTTCACAATTTGGTACATTACATGAAAGATGCCATAGTTCTTTGTTGCATAAATAAAAAGAATCAATCCTAACAAGGCTGCCAAAAATAAAAAAAAACACCGGAAGTGCTCAGCTGAAATAAGGAAGAGTGAAAAGCATTGACTAGCATGGGGGGGTAAAAGGCTTTCATGATAAGGCAAATGACCTTTGACCACACCGCCTGGGGAGGCACAGTCCACAATGCAACCTTCCTTATCACATGGTCAGCCTCATCCATGAGCACACAGTGATGGCATTTCGGTACGTCAACATCATGTTCAAAGAGCTTTAAAGCACCAACAAAAAACAAATTTTGAAAGAACTTTCAAACAAAAATAGTTGTTACCAAAATGAAGTTACATCCAATTTCTTTTTACACAGACAAACTGGTTGCTTAGATGCCTATATTTAAGAGCATCAACACAGATTAGTTGAATATTAACACATTCATCTATACCACTATCAATGATACAGTACCAGCCTTTAGAAGGATGAACATTTTTATCATCTGATAACTAGATCAATGGCTGATAATAAACATAAGATATACTGAGGAAAAGAAATGGCAGAGATAAAGACATTAAAAATAATGAGTACTGTCTTGAAAAAATAAATAACTGAAACAGAGTCTTGCTCTCATGTTAATGGAATATCGCAGTTTGCAAAAGGCCATTGCTCTACTGTCTTATCAAAAAAGTACTTGGGTCAGGCCACTTACATAAATTCCGTAGTTTTCTCCACTTGATATAAGGATAATTATGAGAACACAGACAAAACAGACGTGCAAAAAAGAAGCATCAACAAACGAACAAGCAGTGATAGAAAGAGGACTTGACTGTACTCACATGAACCATAGCGACGTCAGGTTTCACAATGCCTTTGAAAAAGAGTAAGGGAATTTCTTTCAAGAAAATAGGAATTGTGTCTGATCGACCCTCAGCAACAGCCTTGCGGACATTGGCAGCCATAAAGAATGACAGCGACCTGAAGATTCCTAGAGAAAAAGTGGAAGCAAAATTGTAGTCATTTTCACAAAAATCAACTATGAATATAGCAAAAAATTACCTGATAGGTCATGTTCATGTTCATATCACTATTTTAAACACTAGCAATAATTTGTTATTATTTTGATGCATTTTCCTCGGCAAATTAATAGAGAAAATAACCTTGACTAAAGTTAATAAATTCATACCAGAACTAATTTGCAAAGAAGCTCTAGGTACATCAGAAATCTTGACAGAACCACTACTATCTTTGAAGGCTACAATTAAACTGCTTTCATTTGATTTTTGAACTCAGGCCAAATGTTGCTAGGGGAGGGACTATGCAAAAGAAGGTCAAGTACATAAAACAAAAATAACATGAGCTGCATCTAAATATAGACATATTTTTTAAAAAACTGACTAAATGGGCAAGAGGACAAAACAAAACTTTCAAATATAATTCTCTTAATACCTTTTAATAAAAAAAATTGAACCGATTTTGAAACCAAGTTCTTTTTCTTACATCCAAAGAACGAAGCACATGTACAGTAGTACTCACCCTCACATTCCGGGTCTGTGTATGGTGCCTTGCCCTCAGTGTGCATGTGACAGACAGTGACCTTGCTAAGTTTGTTGGCCTTCCCATGCTCGGTCATAGCATTCACCAAATCAATAGGTGTGGCTGCCGCTCCACTGACAAATACAGTGTCACCTGATTGACAAAGTTGTGCTTAAATATTTTTCATGCCATCAACTCCGATTTAAAAAAAAACAAAACAATTGGTGTAAATGGAGTAAAGGATTATCAGAACTTAAAAAAACGCTACTAAGTTTCAAGGAATATATCAAAGTAAAGAAAACAGCAGCGCTGCGGAGGATCTCAAGGTTTTGCTGTAGTGAACGACTGGAGTAGAGTATAATACTCTGCGCTGTCTGCTTGTTCTCAGAACAAGTACATGGTAATCAAAACATTAACAAAACTTAGAGTGAAAATATAAATGCAGCTAATCAGCATCAAAATTGACCATCATTAAATGGCCTTGATTGATAAATGGCACCTAAAAGACATGTTAAGCAGGGGACAAGATGAGGTCACTGCATCAATTGGTCACTGCGCAATTACGACAGGTTGGTTATAAATTAAGTAAAGAAAACAGCAAGTATTTGAGTATTACATAATTAGAGCGGGTGGGGCCATAGTTGTTAACACACCCCAGGATGGGAGATACATGGTGCGATAGGGGTTAGGGGTCACGTCAAACGTAGATCCAACTGAGTTTCAGGTCGTTACAAGTAGAAACGCAAATATCATTTAGTACGTCATAACCTCACCTGACTTGATACACTTGACGGCATCGTCTGCGGAGACAAACTTGGGGGCATTATCACAGGGCTGGGATGGTTCCTTGCTGTAGGTAAAGTAATTTCTTGAGGTACTGGGTACAGCAACGGTGCGAGAAGACGCATTGCTGAGACTGCTGAGGAACGAACTCCCCAAACGAGCCGTCAATTTCTGCACACTCAAAACGCCTGCCATTGCGACTCTGAACACCCTTGGAATGACAAACGTTCTCAGGATTGGACTCGGAACTCAATCGGAACCAGCGACCGCTGTCGTGCCGAAGTTCGTTTCAGATCAACAACACGAAGTGCGCAGCGGACTTTCGATATCGCAGACGAAAAGATTCAAGGGTCGGCCCGGCGCCGGCTGGAAGGTTGTCCGCGACTGGCGATGACTGGCAACCAACACTACACGCACACACACCACGACACAACCACACCTCTACCTCTTGATAGCGCTTTCAGCTGCCGGTCGGGTGTCGGCGGCTCCGTGTGGGTGTGGGTGTACCTTTCACTCCCAGCGACTGCGGCTGACTACGTCGCCCAATCCCAATCCAATCGCCCAAGGCCACCGCCTCCCCCCCCCCCCCCCCCCCCCCCCCCCCCCCCCCCCCCCCCCCCCCCCCCCC
>CABIKL010001074.1:0-17112 GCA_902196195.1 Aptinothrips rufus | reverse complement strand
GGAGAGAGAGAGAGAGAGAGAGAGAGAGAGAGAGAGAGAGAGAGAGAGAGCGGGGCAGGAGGGGAAGGAACAAAGAGGAGTACTGTACTCTTACATGAATAACCCAAATTACAGGCTGAGCACTTGATTGCGGAATGATCACATATTTTGTCTCGCAATATTCATCATTACGGGACCAGTGTAAATAGAGCTGAAGACGCCCGAAAGACGATGAAAGCTAAATTATAAGAACACACAGAGTAAAAAATAATAATTTCGATTTAACTAAATTAAGTGGAATAGGTACGAAAAAATCTCGTATGTTTCAACCAAATTTAGACGCACCATACGAAATATTTTCGTACCTGCTTCCACTAAATTTAATTGAATCGAAAATATGCTTTCCACATTGTAGAATTGCGTGAGGGCAAATTGCTGTGCGAACGATAATAAACATTGCAAAGAGTGCGGAACAGAGGAACACACCAGTAGGAGCGATTTAACCTCGGCCCCGCCCCGCCCCGCCCCTCCCCGCCCCACCACCTCGCTCGCGACTGGCAACTCAGCTGGGACGGAGTCACGAGACGTTTTGAGGTTATGCCCGACTCTAAAACATGTCGCGCTGCCCAGCAGGTGCCCGGGCAGCCTTGGGGTTGAGCACGGCACCTTCGAGGTGACTCCCTCGGCCACCTACGGCCAAGACGTGCAACCCCAAGAGCTGGAGCACAAAGTAAACACGCATATGGACCACGGGACTCACCTCGGATGCTGGGCCTGACTTGGCCCTGGTTCTCATTTCATCTCGCCTGGGGCTCCGCCTCGCTGGCCATGGCCGGGTCGTGCAGCGGGGCACGGCTTGGGCTGACCGCGTCCAGGCTCGGGGTCGCAGGTGAGAGTCCAGGTGCGACCTGGGCGGGACGAAACGCGGCGACGAGCGAGAGAGATGTCGGGACGCGGAGCGCGGAGCGGCAGGGCAGTAGTCACCGCCCGCACGGGGAGGGAGGCAGCCGCGTTCTGTGCTGTGAGCCCTGCTGCAGCGAGAGCGAGCAGCAGCTCACCACCCTCCCAGCGCCACCCCTCGCGCGCCGCCCCGCCCCGCCCCGCCACCCACACTCACCCCCAACAGCCTCGCAGCGGCGGCGCGGCGCGGCGCGGATCGCCATGGCCCGGCTAGGGGAGCGAGGAGCGAGTGTAGGAGACGCGACGCGCCGCGACGCGCCTTTGCTCATCTGGCCTGCGCCTGGCCGTGGTGTGCTGTGCTGCTGCCACGAGCCACATCAACAATCATTACTCCCTTGTTGATCGCCCGGCCGTGCCAGCCCCACCACGGCCCGCCATGTTCTGCTCTATCAGGTCTAAAGGGAGACTTTCACTACTGCCGAGTCATCGCCTGCCATCACATGCATGCTAATGGCACATGGATCGCCCACTGTTGTAAGATAATTACGTAGACACAGCTACAACAATTTATTCCTATTACTGAGAAAATCGCATTCTCCGTCCTTGAAAACCGCTGCACGAGGCGAGAACTTGAAAAGGAAACACAATGATTTTAATTTTGGCCGCCTTTTGGCAATTCCAGACCACTGCGGCGGCGCCATTGAGCCGTATCTTTTTAATGCTTTACTATTGTTAGCATGTGTATGAGTTATCTTAAGAGCATTAATGACTTGCAAATAACTTTAATTTCTCTTCCCGCTATTTTTTTTCTTTTCAATTTAAAGCCACGAATGAATAGTTCCTTGTGACAATCAGTAAAAGTAGTTTCAGCGCAGAGGCCATATTTTAGCGCCGCCAGATGTGAGTGTCACGTGACAACGGACTCGCCTCTCATTGGCTCATTTACCACGGCACCACGGCCTGGGTGGAATCTTAACTTCTTACTCACAAAGATCAAAGCAGCCATGTACTGTTTACCATCAATATTGTTGGCGGCAAGCAGACTATATCCACTAACTTCCTGAAAATACATTGTTCATTGTTTTTTATAATGTAATAATGTTTAATGCAACATTGAACTTTTTTTACCCACCGCTCTTTAGTTTCTGCTCCCCGGGGAAACTGTCATTACGTAGTGGCGTGTTTATTTCAGTGCTAAGTTTTAGGAAATATTAGAATGCAAACTTTTGGGTTCCTCCTTTTGCAGTCTCCAAAAACAAAAGTTAATTTTGCAGTCTTCCCTAATGCTAGTTTTAGTCAAATTCCCACTAGAGCAATACAGTTCTAACCAGCACTATACCGCACCAATCTTTGTTGGCTTGGTTAGAATGCCCCATTTTTGACGTCAAAAGAAAATTGGCTTGGTAGTGTGTGCTATTGTGCTGTGTTCACCCTACTGCGTCAATAGTTTAAATAGCAAACACATTTGCTTTGAGAAAACTTACTAGATGACTGACTAACTTCCAATTTACAGTAATTTGAAATACTTTTTTTTCACTTTGAGCTATTAATTATTCAATTGCGTATTGTATTGTTTTTTTTAATCACAGGACTGGAACATTAGAAGACTTAAAAGCAAGCAGAACTTGAGATGAGTGTCGACACAGAACCAGTACAATCTGTGAAAGACACGCTTTATTCTGATGTATGTATGTGATGTAACATGAGAGTTAGATCAAGTATGTATTTTACTGACCTATTCAAAAAGAAAAGAAAAAAGAAAGAAAATGAATGTAGATGGATTCCCCTGAATCAAGAGGTTCATGAGAATCATTAGTGCACTGTCAAGGGCTCTTCCATTTACCACGTAGTCAGGCGACTTGGCGAATATCCTCCTATGCGGCAAACTTTGAAGCCCGCCTGTCAAGAGTTTGTTGCATAGCAGGGTATTCGCCAAGTTGCCTGACTACGTGGTATATGGACGAGCTCCAATCTATTGACGCGCTTCAAAGCAGAACTCATTTGCTCCCTTTTTGGGACAAGTTCACAAAAATGCTTCAAATCATTACATTTCCCAGGAGAGCATAAGCCATTCCAAAAACTTTTCATTACTTTTCAACACTTATTTTTTGTTACAGAACACTTCATCTTGATATGAATACATAGTTTGGGAACTGAACTGTTTAATATCTGTGGATTGATAGTCCACATGACACAACTCAGTAAGTGGTTGATCTTCTATGTTCCTCCTGCAATAGTGCGGTGATACACTTCTTGAACAGTATTTATTTATTTATTTATTTTTCAGCATGTGTTGCTTGACTGGCATGTATCGCTAATGTGCTTTATAGCCAGTTGATTTTGAAGACACAACATCACTATATGAAATGAGAGCAACTTCCATTAGCGATAGTGATTCATTCCGAAGAATACCTATTGGTAAATCCAAGTTACGTGGAGAACAGAGAAAGTGAGAGGTAATGCCTATCTGGACTATCATCACACAATCTAATTTCTTGAGCTATGTGGTCTCCCGTAGTAGCTGCTGAGTGCAGATCAAAAAATGTGTCTGGTCGGTCTCTTGTTTTTTTCTTTTTTCTTTTTTTTCTTTTCCTTTCCTTTTTATTGGTTTCAAAGTCTTAAATCTATGTCTGAAGTATTTCCTGATTTAATTTCTCTTCATCACTTGTCATTGAGATATACCTGACTGCTGGGCAGTAATGCAATGCCGGACATGCTGCTCCTCCCTTGAGCCATCATTTTAACAAGAATCCACCCTTGTTCTTTCATCTTGAACATTTATAACCATTGAATGTATTTTACAGGACAAGGAAAGCAGTAAGAAATTTCTGAAGCAGAAAAGTCTGCAAATACCAACTTAGTGATGTTACCTTGAGTCGAGAGGAGGGCCATATCGGAACCATCAAGAGAAAGTGAAAGAAGCAACCGTCCAACAAAATGAAAAGAAATTGCCGAATTACATCTCCCAGCTTTTAACAAACTGACAAACTTCCAATTTACAGTAATTTGAAACACTCCGAGACGCAGGAGTTTAAAAGATGAGTATGCTTTGAAAAGAAATATTGCTATCATATGGGGACTCTTACCTAAAGTGAACAGTTTATTTTTCTTTGGCTTATACCATCATAAACTTACATGAGTCCAAAGGCTTTTTTATTTTCTTCACTGAGTAGAATTGAGCTGTGGTTCTGTGTTCAAGTTTCAATATTGAGTTACCATCCAGAAGGTTCAAATTCTCATTAAATCTATTTGCCTTACTAATGCACCATATTTAATTTTTCTTATTTCCTACTCATTGCTCTCGCTTGACGATGTGACCTCGTAGGCATCCCTAAAGGTACATGTGTCTAAAATTGGAAACATGTAGGTACGGTTTTAAATATTCCGGCACAAAATCATGTTTTGAATTATTTAATGTACTTTCTTTCAATTATTGCACTGTTCATTCTCAAGGCGACTCAACAATCTCCATTATAAACATTCTTCCTTTATCACACTGCGGGCGCTAATGACTAAATTTAATAATAATAAAGAACTTTCTATGTTATGTTATGTACATTTTATGTACATATATCTACAGTTCTCAATAATCTTTTGAGCTACCTATGGCATAGATGCTGAGAACAAAAGGCCATATTTACATCAATTTAAAATTTAAACGTACTCCCCCATTTAAGTCCATCTCCATTGAAGAAGAGGACTGGTTCCTATATTAGAATATCACCTATTTGGAAATTATTTAACATTATTTCTAATCTTCTATCCCTCCAAAATTTTATACATCCTCTTTCCAAAGCAGTTACAATTCTACCAAGTTAAAAAAATCAATGACTCTTGAGAGAGTTCTTTGATACCATACATGTTTATGATTTAAAAACTATTTCTCAGCCAGGTGAATTTCTGGTAGAGCCAAACAAGAAACATAAAATGGAACTGATTATTGTCAGCTGTGGTGAAGCCATAACATCACATCAAATATGAATAAATGCTGATGCTCAAGATTACCACTCAGAGTGATTTAATTTTGATGTGCATGCCTCTGCCTCTTGTAAAATCTTTAAGGACTATTGATTTTATGAAGATATTATTCTGTCTCATTCCACCCCAGTTGACAATTTAAAGCATTCATTATGGATGACATGTATTGAATCATTAAAGCAATACTTGCAATCAATGACGTTATTTGATGTGTTCTGATGAAACAAAACAAATTGCAAAGAATCAAGATATACTGAATTGTGCCTGTTAATTTATAACAGCTATAAAGATTGGTCCAAGACCTACTTTCAGGTCACCTTGATAAAATAATAGGAGCTCATAATACATTGTAAAAATTTAAGTCACATTCTAAAACTAATTGCAAAATATCAATTTTGACCCTAAAATTGATAAATCTAGAAAACTGGTTCATGTTTTAAAAAATTATTAGGCCATGCGAAGGTTCAGTTCAAATAGAATGAGATTGCCTAGCAATAATCCCTTCCTCCTTTCACACTTTGCAGCGGACTGTACATGGAGGAAAAGAGGAAATATACAAATGCATTTACATCTTGGAATAAGAGCCTTACTCCAAAACTACATGATCTCATTACACAAAATATACAAAACAAAGCACACAAATTTATACAACAGGTACGGTGGCAGCTAACTAGGAGCATTGTAGTCGCGGTGCCGTCCATAGCCGCTGGCTCGAGGACGAGAATAGCGCAAAACAGTTTTCGAAATCAAGATCGTAAAGAAGAGTGTAGACTGTCATGAGAGTAATTTATCCAAGATTTTTCCTTTACTTCTCTTTGTAAATAAGGAAATTACTTTCCAATGCTTCATGGCTGCATTGGCGAAATTTTTCTGATTCCCTTTAAAGTTCTCATAAAACCCAAGTGAGAAATGCTTTGTCGAAATTACATCGATTACGTCGATCGAGCTGAATTCGACGTCGACTCGACGTGAATTTGTCCCGCAGATTGACGAATTATCGATGTCGAATACGTCGACTCGAGGATCCATTTCTCACAGGGACAGCGAAATGAACCATAAGCTTCAATATAGCGTGTACTTATTCTCTCACTGTGAAGAGTTTAAGTATTGCCATGGTCCCTGTCTATAAAGCTGAAACGCAGCGTAGTGAGCCATTTAAAAGCAATTAAATAAAAGTGAGAATCAAGGAGCGCTCAGAACTCAATACAGTACAGAAGATCGTCTGTCAAAGACAACAAAAAGATGATGTGATGGCTTGAAGTGGAGATCCGTAATGAATGCCATCTACAGCTGCAACACCTTTGACCTCATCCTGTGCGTTGCGTTTGCATAAACTTATTAAAACTCGAAACCTCAGGCATCCCTGCAACATAGTAAATCAAGCTCATGTTTTAGCATGCCTAAAGATCTTTACTTCAACATGATTTCCAAGGAGACCATGACGAAAGCGACGTTCTCTAATAAGAGAGGATAGTGCATGGCGACTCTTACGTGTATTCAGAGTGAGCATCGTTGATGAGTACCATGACCTCGTCAGGGGCGGAGCCAGCGGGGGCGGGAGGTGGCGGCGATTGGTCAGGGGGGGAAGGCAAGCTGGGGTCATCCTGAGACAAAAAGAGCACTCGTAAGAACACGCCTCTATCGGCAAAGTAAACAAGGATAAGCAGGGACTATTGTTCAGTCTCCGACTTCCATTGCACCTTTGCAGAAAAGAGAAAATATTGACAAATTAAATCAAAACGATAGAACTAATCTGACTGAAGTGAAAGATCGCATAAGTGGAAATGAGGAACGTTAGTTTCAAAGTACTACGATTGAAGTCTTACCGGGATGTCCGTTGATTCAAGGAAGGGATTAGTGTTCCCAGCCGGAGGCGGGACACTCACATCCTGAGGAGCAGCGTGCGACAGTACAGAAGAAAATAAGCAATGTTGCCACAAGCTGAAGCACTAACGTAGAACCATAAGCTGCGCGGGGCTGGGGCTCGCAGCCAATCCCCGCATTGGAAGCGCCTGCCGCAGAGGGGGTAGGCAAGCCCGCAACACGCGCGCGTCTCACAGTACAGGCTACGCTCAGTCGAGCAGGCGGTCTCCAACGTCAGTACAAATAAATAGTAAAACGGCTTCAGTCTTCCATTTCAAAATAAATCGATTTGGAGTTGTTCTACGAGATGCAACAACGTGTCATTTGGCTTCATGACGTTTGTTTTTACGGGTTCCGAAAGGTATTTGTCCAAAATTTCAAAGCACTGATCGGAATCACCTCCATTCGGTTGATCACCCCGTTTTATGGTGAGAGAGTGGGAGTTCACGGAACGCTGTTCACCATCTTAACTCAGGTAACAAAGAGATCAAGCAAACGCAATGAGTAGTCGTTAAGAGAATCATTCATTGGTCCGGCCGTAAGGTGAGCTATTCTCGCCATTCTTTCGTTAGGGCCACCACTTATTAAGTAAAAGTAGCGAGGGAGGGGTCATGAAGGTGACTTGCTTGCCCTCGATGAGAAACATCCAGAACCAGTAAGACAAATGGACGCAGTCAAGGAGGAGTCAACTGATAGGAGTGTTTTGAAAATGGACATGTCCACCTTACTAAGCGTGTAATGTTGTACCTCAAGCGATCTTAGACCAGCCCCGTATGTTTAGCGTTGAAAGTCTCCGAGCAAGGAGTATAGCAGGTTTTACTTCAAGCCATCCCAGACCAGCCCCGTATGTTAAGCGTTGAAAGTCTCCAAGTACGGAGTATAATACTCGAGCGTGGAGTATAGCACGTTTTATCTACAGCCGCCCCAGACCTGCCCCGCATGTTAAGCGTTGAAAGTCTCCGAGCGTGGAGTATAGCCGGCTCACCTGGCTCACCACATCCTCCAGGAAGGGGTTGCTGGGGGCGAGCTCCGGGGTCGGCGCCGAGCCGAGCGTTGGGCTGGTGTTGAGGCTGGGCAGGTGGAGCTGCACGGGGCTGGTGGAGAGCGCGGGGCTGGACGTCAGGCTCACGCCCGCCCCCGCGCCGCCCCCCGCCGCCCCCGGCGCCGGGCTGGGGTTGGAGTCGCCGCAGAGAGACACGCTGGGGCTGGAGCCCACGCTGGGGCTCTGGAAGACCACGGGCTCCGCGAAGGGGTTCCTCTCCGTCGAGCCGGTGTGGACGTGGCTCCACGTGGCGTCTGAAACGGCAGCAGCACCATTAAATACGACGGATGGCTGGTGAGATGGCATCGCCATCGTTAAAGGGATCATGGCGGGAAGGGAACAATAGATTGGTCCTACGGCCTCTTGCTGTTGATCGTCTTCCCTGTCGCTGCTGCCATGGCCGCGGGAGACATCATTCATCAAAGTGCGCAATTTCTCATAAGGGGTCGTCCATAAATTACGTGAGACAAAATTGGCCGCTTTTTCACCCCCTCCCTCCCCTTCGTAAGACGAATAAGCTAACCTCACAATGCTTTTGATATAGGACCGTAAGATAGGCGTATAGACCCCCTCCCTCTGCTAAGAGCCTTGCGTAATTTATGGACGACCCCCAACCGCGGTATAAACGATTCCTTGAAATCTGAGGATAGGTGGACGACTTCAAGGGTGCTGATGGGTTTTAAAGCATAGCCGCATCCTTGAAATCCACCTATCCTTGAATTTCAAAGGGATCGTTTTTGTCGTGATTGGCATCAATCTCTCATACTGGCCAGCCACAGTATTCATATCTAGCCCTATGTAAACGCGGCCACCCGGAGGGGACGCCGTTCCAGGTTCTGTTCCGCAGTCCTTCCTAGATCTTTTGGCAAACCATCGCGTGTGAGCCCAACCTATAACGGATCCCACGTACCAGGTTAAAATGGCGGCCGTTCTGGACGCTGGTCGCGCTGGGAGCACTGCAGCGCACTGCAGCGCACTGCAGCCCTGCCTACCTGTGATGCTGTGTGGCGGCGGCCCGAGCGGGCTGGTGGCCCTGTCGATGAGCAGCACGTCCTGGGGCATTCCCTCCTCCACGCGCGCCTGCCGCTTGGCGCAGCTGTGCGGCCCGTAATGCAACGAGAAGCGCTTGTGGATCGACGCGTCCCGGTCCTCCGCCTTCTGCAACATGGTAACCAGATCTGTCCTGAGGACCGCTCGTAACCAGACTCCCTTGAATCTAAGGCACTTGGCAGAAAATTTAAAAACCAGATTCTCTGCCCGGAGACAAGTAAAAACACAATTTTAGAGCTCTTTGTGTGACCTGTTCTAAAAATGGTACAACTGCGAAACGAGTTTCAAAATTTCTTTCTTTATACTTTTTATTTAATGCCAAACACCTAGCCTAATCCGACGATTTTCTTCGACCTTGCATAAAGTGTGGTAGTCGTGGCATCGGGAAGATTAACCATATTTATTCCCATATGGATGGGTTGGTAACTTCAGCAGAGCACTGGCGAAAGATTGAGGGTCATTTTCATTTCCTTACCCATGATGGGAAAAAATTACATCCGCAACCATGAGATGCAAAAGTTACTCCCGATTTTTTGCAGTACGGGCTCACCTTGACGTCGTCGATAGTGCCCGCGGTGTGGTACCGCCGGTTGTCTGTTTTCGTCAGCCTCTTCATCATGAAGGCCTGGCGGGGTCCGGAGGGAACCTGGCCTATCCCCGCGCCGTCAGCGAGCCCCTGGGCGGCGGCCTCGTCGCGGGGCGGGGACACCCCCGCGATCACCGGCACGTCGAAGTCGAAGTTGGTGGCGCTGTGGCCGGTAGGGCTGTGCTGCTGCTGGACGCCCCCGGCCGGCGGTGCGCCCCCCTGCGCGGCTCCTGGAGCCGCCCCAACCCCTGCCGATACCCAGGCGCCGGCGGGGGCGGTGCCGGGGGCGGTGCCGGGGGCGGTGCCGGGGGGCGGCCCCGAGCAGGACTGCTGGCTGCTCACGCTGGCAGACACGTGCCGCATCTTGAGCAGCGGAGGGTTGCGGGAGGTGACCAGCGCCAGGCCGCGGTGCAGCGAGCCGCGCGGCGGGGACGGCGGCGGGTAGGACGTCCCGCGGTGACCTGAGGGGCGGCGCGGGAAATTCAAAACACAGCAACATCAGACAACGCGCTCCTCTCGCGGAGGAATGAACCTCGCCAGTGGGCAAGGTGCAGGTACGATGTTCATTTCATTTACTTAAACTTCTTCTGTTCGTTGAAAGAAGCTGAGTAAGAGAGCGTCTGAGAAGTTTAGAAGGTTGGACGCCTAAGGCGATCTCTCAGCGACTGCCTTTATGCCAGCCACCTTTCAGAAACGACCACCTCCTTCGGAAGGCACTTGGCACTTTCTAAACACCTCCTCACCTCGTGTAAGCAAATAGATCTCAGGATGAGAAGCAGGGTTGCCACACGTCAGGGAAGTCAGGAAAAGGTCATAGGGAACATGATGGGATGGGAAATCAGACAAGTTTGCCATTGCAACCACAACAACTTCATTTTAGGGGAATTTATGAACAAAATTGAGGAGACACTTTTTTTTGTGCCTAAGGCAGGGAAATTTGTGAAAGAGTCAGCAATAAGTCAGGCAACATGAAATATGAAAAATCTTGTTCTTGTGGCAACACTGGAAGAGTAAGAAAATAAGACTGTGTCAAGAAACACTACTCCCTGTTAAAAAAAGAACAAGTTTTGGGAAGCCCGTCGTGAGAAACAGGGGAGAAGTACAACCAGTTTTCGAATTTTAATGTGGCAGTGCGTCATTTTGAGAGCTACACCAAAATGACCAGGACGCTCTTAACTGCATCTCTACATAATCCTTAAAATGACCCTCCGAAATTTCGAAACTGGTGATACTCCACCCGTGTTTTTCGGGAAGGGCTTCCCAAGCCTGGTGCTCTCGGCGGGGCGCTGGCAGGCGCGGGGCAGGCTACCTGGGCTGAGCGGGCCGTGGTGCTGGTGGGCGGCGCCAGCGCCGCCCTTGCCGCTGGGCGGGACGAGCAGCAGCGAGGAGGGCGGCTGCGGCCCGGACAGGGAGTGCGGCGAGGAGGCGGCCAGGTTCAGGTTGGGCAGCGACTGGCCCAGCGACGAGAACACGGGCACCTGGATGCTCAGCGTGTTGGGGCTGGGGGACTTGCTGTGCGTCGACCTCCGCAAGCTCCGCGCGCCCCCCGCCGCCCCCGCCGCCCCCGCCTGGTCCGCCCCCAGCGGCGGGATCCCCTCGTCCGAGCTGAGGGAGGACGCGCGCAGGTCGCTCTTCTCCACGCTGATGCCTCGCGAGTGGGACACGCTGCTCAGGGAAGAGCCCTCGTTCATCTCCACAGACCCGCTGCACAGAACATTGAAAAAAAAAGGCATGAAAAACTATATCGGTGGGATTCGAAAACATGGCCCTCATCTCGGCGACTAAAGAATGTGTTCCTGAGTAGAATACAGATTCCTTGCCCAGACCTTCCAATTTTTGCAGAGCCTCAATTTCCCCCCTAAAATAGTAAAAGAACGCGATTTTTTTTCTGGTTTGTCTTGGAAAGATTGCCAGTTTTTAGAATCGAAAAAAAGTAGAAAATAGAAACTTTACTTTTGAAAAGTGTGGTGAGAAGTGAACCTTAGAAAAGCACGCCTTGAACCGAACATTCCTCATAGGAGCTGAACTTTTCTTCAACAGCGTGCTTCATACAATCCATCCTCTTCAAAAGGATCCATTTGTTTTTCAGCGCAGTTACCTGTGCGAGTGGTTGAGGCTGCTGCCGCGCGTGGACCCCCGGGGGCTGCGCTGCGGGTAGAGGCCGAGCGAGTAGGAGGCGAACGAGTGCGTGTCCTCCTGGTCGTCGGCGTGCGCGTCGCCCTGCGTCTCGCCGGGCAGGTCCTCGTCGTACAGCGAGGAGGGCTGCCGCGAGAAGGACAGCGGCGGCGCGTGGTGGTGCAGCGCCACACAGGGGGACGCCCCCGCAGCCTGCTTCGCCTGCACAGCCCGAAACACGTACGTCGCGTCGTTCATACGCTGCGGACGATTCTCAACCGTCATGACACTTACTATAACAGAACTCGTTCTTATTATGAGCAGAATCATTACATAACTATTTAAAAAAATATGGTTTGTACGATAGACGTGTTGCAGAACGATTAGGAAGCTTCGAAACGCGTTTTAAAATAGGTATAAAAATTAATTTCACACATATTTTTTTTTTTATCCTTGGTTTCTGCTTTGGGTTGCTCAGGATTGTGGGTCTTGGTTTTCCAGTGCAAGGTGAACATACCTGCGCGTACAGCCCCTGCGCCTTGCGGATCATGTCGGCCCAGGTCTTGACGAGCTTGGCCTCGGGGCTGGTGAGCAGGAAGGCGGCGGTGGCCACCTTGTACTCGTTGAGGTAGACGCAGGCCAGGGTGGGCGGGTCGCGGGGCAGCTCCTGCACCACCAGCCGCTCCACGAGGTAGGGCGGCCGCAGCACGCGCACCCGCGCCGTGCGGGACTCGGTCTTCTTGGTGGTGGTCTTGCACACGAGCAGCATGTCCGTCAGCAGGAAGCAGTGCACGTCCACCTGCAGCAGCACCAGGACCCGTGATGAGCAGCGCGACGAGACCCAACACGACCAGACCACGTAGCACACTGTTTAAGGACGATCCCCTTTCAACGAAAGCGCATTATTACCGAACGTTTCGCAGCACTCCTACATATTGACCGTGGTTGTTTTCCTTTTACGCTTTACGAAAGCTTTGCGCGGCGCTTTCATTCGATGAAAATAAACCCACTTGTTTCGACACAATGTACCGTAATAACGGCACTCCCGCCCAAAGTGAGTGTCCCGAGAGAATCCGACGGGGAATACACTCGTGGCGTGGTTTAGGAGTGGTCGAGGGACCAAAAAAAAAGGGCTGCGACCGCACGAAGGGGGCCACCCATAAATAACGTCACATCGACGAGGAGACGGGGAAGTTACTGCGACTGCGGAATGATGCTCCGTAGCGTTGTATAGAATAAGGTTAAGTTAGGGCCCATGATATGGCAGGGAGGAAGTGGGTCCGAAATCATCCAAAATGGGATGACGTAATTTACGGACGACAACCAATCATGGGCGCAGAGAGGCATCTCGCGGCGCAGTGGCGTCCATTGGATTTGAAACTGGGGGTTCAAAGCAGTTCAAAGACACCCCTTATGTCAATCACTACCACCACCCCCTCCGAAAAAACTCTCTCGTGGTGTTCTCTGGTTGCTCATTGCCCTGCTTGTATCTGCTCCTTTTATTTCTCCTTTCACATTCACCCTTTCCATCGTCTTACTTTTCGCACCCATCGCTCTGACCACCCACCCACCCCAAAACTGGGGGTTCAGCTGCACCCCCGGCCGGCGTAGGCGCCATTGAATGGTTATATGATTATATAATTATATGATTATATGATTATATGATTCCATGGTTATATCATGTTATGATCATACGATTATATGATTCCATGGTTATATGATTATATGATTCCATGGTTATATGATATGATCATATGATTATATGATTCCATGGTTATATGATTCTATGATTCCATGATTCCATTGTTATATGATCATATGATTCCATGATTCCATGGTTACAGTGGCGCCCATTGGATTTGAAACTGGGGGTTCAAAGACACCCCATATGTCAATCACTACCACCACCCTCTACGAAAAACTCTCTCGTGGTGCTCTCTGCTTGCTCGCTGCCCTGCTTTTATCTCCTACTTTTATTTCTCCTTTCACTTTCACCTTTTTCATCGTCTCACTTTTCTTGCCCATCGCTCTGACCACCCACCCACCCCAAAACTGGGGGTTCAGTTGCACCCCCTGAACCCCCGGCGTGGGCACCACTGGCGCGGCGCAGCGCTTCGCGAGTACACAGAAAATGCAAGGTTTAGATAGGAAGTTTAGATAGGAAGCGCCTAAGGCACCTGCACAAACCGGAAAGTCTTTAGGCGCTTCCTGGAGGAACACTTTACCTGTCCAAGCCCCTCTAAGCCATCACAGTAACCTGGAGGGTCCGTGCAATACTGCAGTCACTCTCAGCGTCCAAAGGAGAAGGTGCTTAGAGGGTGAGCACCACTGAAATAGAGCTTGGCTGTAGTATTGCACAGGTACCCCATCGTACGTGCTGGCTCAAAGGCGCTTAGACGCGTAACGCCTAAGGTGCTCCACCAGCTAGCACCTTGAGGCGTCCCGGTTTTGGGTGCAAACCTCTTTAGGCTCTTCCTATCTAAACACCTCGCACTGACAGTGTAGCTACGCCAGACTGGTTCACTGCAAAAATGTATCAGATTTGCGGACAGGGCAGGGCAGGTACTTTTTAAGTGCAGTGTTGTCGTTACCTTTGAGTTGTTGAGGTCCCGGAGGCGGAGGTCTCCCTCAAGGAGCAGGTACCGCCGCTGCGATGGCGGGCACTCGGGCATCGGCCTGGTGAGGTCAAGGTCACTGTGTAGGCGCACCAGCTTCTCCAGGTCCTCGTCCTTGGATTCCTGCAAGAGAGAGGGCCCGGGCTCAGGTTCGAATCTCGGCTTCAGCAGAGTATTTTCTTTTCTGACTCTGGTCTTGTCCAATTCTCATTATTCCTCGAATTGCTACCCTAGAAATGGCCCTTAGCGACTTACCACGACGTCATATGAATCGATTCGAGCTATAATTGACTTGAGTCTGTCTTGGTCTTGTCTCTCTCTCAGCTTGGAGTTCACGCTATTGACGAAATCGTCAACCCTCCGAATCTGGAAGGAGCAGGCCAGAATAAGACGTTAGAGTAATGAAGAGAACAAAAAGAACATGCAATCTGTGTGATTCAGAATTCCTCGCTTTTATAGCAAAATCTTGAATGTCAGGTATACTAGCTTTATATCTAATTTCGACCGTGTTCAAGCGCTCATTACGATTAATTTTATGAATTTTGTCCTTTCACTCAGTTCCATCAAACTCTACGTTCACTCACCATGATCTCGAGGCCCAGCCTCTGGTCCTCGCAGTCGGTCTTCTTGTGGATCGCTTTGAGCAGCAGCGAGTACTTGGTGAGGCGCTGCATGGGCTTCACCAGGATGTCGACCAGTCGCAGTCTGTTGCAGGCGCTCTGGGTCTCACACCACTGCGGCAGAACACCACACGTCACTGTCAGGGTGAGTAAGGGGGGGGGTGGGGGGGGGGACGAGCGCCGGTAGCAGTTGACGAATGGGCGGGGACGAAGAGAACAGATGGACTTCGGTGAGGAGCGCGGCAGAAAGAAAACGGCAGGAAAATAAGGTAATTGGTTGCAGGTGTGGTTGGTTCTCTGGTGGGGTCTGGGACAGGTGACTCCTGTTGGCTTTTCCGCCTTGCAATGACGTTGCCATGCATTCAAGAGGTCGAACTAATGGATGTGAGTGGATAGCACGCACTGTTCTTTTCATAGATAGTAAAGCGGGGTCAAAATTTCCAACCGCCTTACCTAATGTGCAGTACAAGTATACCAAATACTTCCCGCGTCTTTTCATCCGTAGGCACTGCGACCGATGAGAGGCGAGGAGGAGAAGTGGGGTAGGGCAAATAATTCAGAAAGTTCTGAATCGCTGAGGGGAGAAAAGAGAACCGGATCCCAAAATGTGGCCGGGGGGGGGGGGGGGGGGGGGCGCAGCACACGACAGCAGTGATCTTTCCGAACTGCTCACAGAAATTTCTCTTCGTCAGGTTGAATAAGTGTAGCGATACGTCGTGCTTCGAAAGGGGAAAGGGAAGGGGGCAGAAGAGAGGGAGGAGGAAGGGAGGAGTGTCAAAGGGAGGGGCAGATGTTGAGGGTTGGGAGGCATTGCCCCCAAGGAAACATTCACACTGCAGACGCACCACGCACAGAGCGCATATCAGCTAATGATATGAAGCTGTTGCTGATACACACTGCAACATTGTTATAGTTTTGATGTTCACCTTGTACAAGACAGCTGGAAGTAATCTGATCCAGGAGTGCAAATGTGGAGCTTTCTACCTATTTTCAGGGTGCCTATAGCCTACGCGTTTAAAACGGTTCTATCGCAAGTCCAATATAAATCCAAGAAGTCTGAAAGTTCGATGTATGCGGTTCGCTTGAGTGATGTGCCCCCCCCCCCCCCCCCCCCCCCTCCCCGTTATCATTCAAATCTGTCCACAAGTAAGTCAGTCCTGCAGCGTGGCGCATGACAAAAAGTGGGAGCGGAGAGGGAGAGGAAGTAAAGAATAAATCTGGATCACTCACCGCCAGGTAGACGGTGAAGAGCTCCCCCTCCGAGGTCCGCTCCCTGCAGTACTTCTGGCACTCCGCCTGCTCCACGCAGTACTGCACGTACGGGCGGAACAATTCATCGAACTGGAACATAAAAAACAAGTGGTTGATAGTCATGAAAACTGAACGAGGAATCAAGAGTGAAGGACACTTTCATCTCCGACCTTGATCTTGACCTAAGAGGGAACGGTTTATCGCAAGGAGTTGCCAGTATCTACGTTTTTTCACGGCTTGGAGCGGGATTATGACCGAGGCGGGCTGGAGCGAGGTTATCTAAAGCAAGGGTCCGCAGCTCATGTAATACTGCGTACAGCGACGTATAAAATACTTACATCACTAGTACGATAATGTCATAAATAAACACAAAAAAGCCTAAAAAAAAATAATTCTTTTGCGTTTTTTTCTTCTTATTACCATACGCACATAATATAATAACACTGTAAGCACGCCTTAGGAGAGCGAGCGTCCTTCAAGCACATAACGACAAAGATGACACAATAATGATCCAGTGACTGATCTGTGTTCGCTTATGGTTGCTGGACTTGCAATCTGATCCTATGACGAGGTGAGGATGGGGTCGATGCACAACAATACCTTGAGGAAGCCGTCGAGCAGGTGGTGCGGATTGAGGGGCTGCCTCTTCTCCCGGGTGTCGGCCACGACCGGCGCGAGGTACAGCTCCCAGAAGTGCGCGTTGGCCGCGTGGATGTCCACGATGTTGCTGAAGAGGCGGGCCTTGTCCACGTCCGTGAGGATGCGCTGTTCCTGCAGGCTGCTCAGGCACGCGAGGAACAGCTGCAAGACATCACAAGTGCAGTTGATCAGCGGCTACAGACAATCTTTTTCGAATGACAGTAAGTTTTCCGCGACATCATACCGGGTGACATCACTACTGTGTGACATCACTGCCGTATGACATCACAACCGTGAGACATCACTACCGTGTGACATCACTACCGTGTGACGAGACATCACTACCGTGTGACATCAATACCTCGTGACATCACTACCGTGACATCAATACCTTGTGACATCACACCCGTGTGCTGATCGTGTCACGGCGCGGCGCACTCACCTCTTTACCTAATGACGTCGAGCCCAGCCCCC
>CABIKL010001073.1:0-17113 GCA_902196195.1 Aptinothrips rufus | reverse complement strand
AAAAAAAAAAAAAAAAAAAAAAAAAAAAAAAGTTAATTGGCTTCTTATTATTCTAGGGATGTCATTGTCTATATTTAGTCTTTCTTTCTAGGTTGCTTTTCATTTTATCACAAAGCTCGTCGACAAAGATGGCACGGTTATTGATGACAGCCGCAAAATGGGAAAACCCATGGAACTTGTTCTGGGTAAAAAGTTTAAGCTTGAGGTATGGGAGACTATTGTCCAGCTCATGAGTGTGAATGAGGTTGCATCTTTTACTGTTGATAAAAGTGTAAGTGTTGCATTTTTATTGAAATTTTGAGTGAATTTGCAGTGAATTATCAGAAGATAATGAGACAGTGGGGCAGAACTTGACTTTCTTTTAAATTTTTCCAGCTTGTGCTGTCTTATCCCTTTGTTGCAAAGACACTCAGGGATATGGGAAAACCTGCAGATGAAAAACGACATCATTGCTGTGGAGTAACTTTACAGAATGAGGGTCTTGGCTATGAAGATTTAAACAAGTTGATGAAAGATCCATCTGACCTCGAGTTTGTAATAGGTCAGGTTTTTCTTCATGATTCTTTCACCTTTTATTTTATAAATATGGTACTTGAAGATTTTTGAATGAGGTACGCTTCTATTAAATTGGAGAAGAACGATTTTTATTTTTAAATCCATCCAAGAAGCTCTACTTTTTATTTATGACTAGCAGTCAGGGCAAAGGGCGAACAAGTAAATCCAATTTCTGTCAAAGTGCTCTAGAGAACAAAACAAATTAAAGAAAGATTCCTGTTATTCCTGAACTATTGGAGTGTAAATGATTTTTTTTGTTTGCTTATTCCTTAGAGTTATTGAAAGTTGAATCTCCTGATGAATATAAAAAAGAGTCATGGCAGATGTCAGAGAAAGAGAAGCTCGATCAGGTCCCAAAGCTGCGTGAAGAAGGAAATCAGTATTACAAAGAGGAGAAGCTTGATGCAGCCTGTGAGAGCTACTCTCTTGCCTTAGGTTTCATTGAACAGTTAATGCTCAAGTAAGTTGGTCCTTGTAAACTTGAACCTCACTAGATCAGGAGATTTGAGAGCATTAGTATATGAAGTCAATCTCCTCCAATGAAGACAATTCTTTAGAACATGCCTTTATCATGCTTTCAGGGAAAAGCCTCATAGCACTGAATGGCTTGAATTACAGGAATTAAAAATTCCCCTTCTCTTAAATTTAAGTCAGTGCAAATTGAAACAACAAGAATATTATCCAGTCATAGAACACTGCTCAACAGTTCTAAGTGTACATCCTGGTAAGCATTTTAAGTTAAACACCATGATCTGAAATACGACTCCACATTTAAAGAAAGGTAAATTGTTCCTGTTTCTTTCAGATAATGAAAAAGCATTATTCCGAAGAGCAAAAGCACATATAGGAGCATGGAATCCATCAGAAGCCAGAGCAGATTTTGAAAAATTAGTAAAGATAAATCCAAAACTAGAAAAATCAATCAAACAAGAACTATCTCTTCTGGAAGATATGATAAAAGAGAAAGATAAAGAGGATCGTACCAAGTTATCAGGCAAAATGTTCAGCACTTAACTGAAATCTTACTGAGATCTTTAAACTGTCAGAATTTTATATTTATTTATGTTTTGTCATACAACTCATGGAAACGTGCTGAGGATCTTGTCAGCATTGTGCTCTTCTCCTGCATTTCTTTGAGTCCATAGACAAAACATTGATGCATGAAAGTAGCAGTAAAGCAAACTGGCTGCCACGCTCATCTTGGCTCCTTCAAGTCTAAGACTGGTCTGACATGTTGTCAATATCCTATTCTTCAATATTCTGGGTGTGCATATTTCGGAAGAAGGTGCATAAAGTTGCAAAAAATGTAACCGACTGTACAAGATTTTAATCTCTCAAATTGTAACGAAAACATCCAATACATTTTAAATTAAAAATCGACATAAGACTTCCAAGGTTTATTCTATTATTTAATAACGTTTCCCTCCTTACCTAACATAGAATGTTACCATCACAATCCATAAAGTCACACTCCCTACCACAATCTTGCTTGGTTTCTATTTACTTGACATGTACACACATATAAAAACAAGACAAATATTAATCCTAGAGGTATTTTGCAGGGTCTAATATATGAGAGACCTCATATTCCGTTACATATCTGGCCTTCGAAAATGAAACAACAAATTATATTTTTGGCAAAGTCCCTTACTTTTGAAATAAATTAAAATCAGTAAAAATAGAGAACTTTGACCAATAAGCATCTTCAAAACATTTTTTGAAAAATTTGAATGGTTATGAAAGCAGAGATTCTTTTCTTCTATGATCCAATAATGCTTGTAGATGTACATTTTGTTCCTCCGCAGCCTTCTGCTTTGATCTAGCAACTTTGACCACTTCTTCCTTTTTGGCAATGGCAAGTTTTACTCTGAAAAATATATGACTGGAATAAAATTACTCAGTACACAAAAAGTATTATAAAACTGAGTTAGTCACAACGAACCTATCACACAGCTGCTGCAGTTCCTGTTGATGTGATTTTCTTTCACATTCCAGTTGTTCTAATAGAGTTTTCTGTTGCTGCTGCTGTCTAGAGTGTTGTTCCGATAATTGTTGATGTAGGCTTTTCATTTCACTATGAAGTTCTGATCTTAACACCTGTTTAATGTCAGCTCTTTCAGCAGATAACTGATCAGCTATCTGAATAAAGTTAAAAAAGTGGACTTTCAATTAAATTATTCCCAGATGCCCATCACAAGTAACTATTAGGAATAATTCATACCTTCCGAGTTTCAACAAGCTGTGTTTGTAAACTGCGGTTGAGAGCTTCAGAACTCACAAGTTTATCTTCTTTCTCCTCTAACTGGTTTCTTAACTCAATATGTTTTTCTTTAAGAGAGTTCAGTGCTGATTCAACATCCCTTAGTTCAGATGTCAGCTGCTCACGAACTCGCCTAAACAACAAATGTGTTGAGAACGGATCTGCTTAGCACCAAGAAAGCACAGAAAAGCACTAGTGATACTGACCTAAGTCTATTTTCAGAAACCTTTTCTCTCTCCTCTTGTGATGTGGTAGCTTCATTTTCAAGTCTTTCGATTACAACCTCAATTTCTCGGTCTCTTTCTCTTTTGAGCTGCTCACGGATCTCATTGGTAGTTTGAGTAAGAGTTTGCTTCTGTTGCTGCTGATATGTCTCCATCCAATTTTCCTTTTCAGCTTTTAATGCTTCCCGTAGCTGTAATATTTCATTCTGAAACAGCACAAGGATTAGAAATGATTCAAGAGTACTTTTCTTTGATGAATAAATGCCTTGCCATTGCAAATATCTTTGGCTACATATTTAAAGGTCATCTGCTTTACCTGTTGTTTGCGGTGCATTTCAGTGAGCTTGTCTGCATAGTCTCTTCGAATACGTTCTCTTTCTTGCTCAGCTTCTCTTTCAATGCTTCGCTTTCTCTCCTCTAACTGAGCTTCAAGTCTAGCTTCCAAGGTTGCTAGACGATCTTGTTCTCGTCGAACTTCTGACACCAAGCGACGGCGTTGTTCTGCACCCTCTTCTTCATAAAGAATTTGTTGTTTCTCCATTCTTTAAACATAGGGAAAGAATAATTAGAATAATGTTTAAAATCAAGTAATTTGATACGAAAAATTGGATAGTGAAAAACCTCTGTCGAAGAACTTCTCGTTCTCTGGTTAAAGCATCTTCTTTCTCCTGAATAAGCTGCTCTCTTAAAGTTTCCATCTGTTGTGATGCTCTCCGAGCAGCACGGATTTCCATTTGCTCAAGTTCCTGAGCATGTAATGTTCTGAGAGCTGACATTTCCTGCTCATGCTGAGCAGTGAGACGTGTGAGCTCTGGTTCCAAACCCCTCACAGTCAGTTCCTATTTAATTAATAACGGATTTAAGATTTAAATAAAAAATAATAGAATAATGTATGTTACATCCAAATTGTAATTTCAAAATGATTTAATAATATATAATTCGCTTACTTTGATTTTCTGAGTTTTATTTTCAACCCATCGTTCTCTTTTTAGTTTCTCTGTTGCTGCTGTAATGTCTTTCACCCTTTGCATCTCTACTTTATGCTTTGCCTCTAAATTCGATAGTTCTTTGGTATGCTTTTCTTCACATTTTCTCACATCTTGTATTAGAGATTCGCAGCGCTCACTGAGTGAGGCTTTATCAGATATCAGCTAACAAAGAGAGCAAAGTCAGTAAGAATCCAAGAAAAAGAAGGTTTTTCGAATGAAGCAAGTTGAATAATGGATTTTGTGTACCGTTACTGGTTAAAGCACATCAAAAATTTTGTATAGGAATAAAACCTTTACCTGGTCAATAAACTTTTGGTGTCTTTTTATTATTGCTTCAGATTCCACTTTCACTTGACGCATGTGACATTCAAGTTCTGTAGCATGGGCTGCATTTTGTTTAGCCTGATTATCTTTTTGTTCTCTAAGAGCAGTTTTTAAAAGATTAATTGTAGCATCTCTGTCTTCCAACGCTAGCCGCAAGGAGACTATTTCCTTTGCTAATTCTGTTCGTCCCATTGAAAGCAATTCCTCCAAACTGTAAGTAAGAAAGTGATCAATAACGTAATTGATGATCATACGAGCTGGGACATAAATCACAATGTAAACAAAGAATTAATTACTTCTGGGACTCCTCTGATGAATAGGGGGGCGCTGTTGGAGCTCCAGTGTTAGACGTCAGATTTGGTAGCAGAACTGATGAGCAATTTTGATCTACAGCATCAAGGAATGTCAAAATATCTCTGCAAGGACAAAAAATATATATTTCCACTCCCAGACCAATATGTTTCTGTTTGTATTTGGACTATCTTAGCTTTAAGAACACTTAGTGGAATTCCCATACAACCAAACAAACCTTAGCTCTCCCTCAACAGTGGGCGACGGCACAGCAACATTAATTGTGCATAGTGTATCCATTGATTTTGAAATGCAGTCATTGGCTTCCTGCTTCTCTTGAGATCTATCCATTGAACACTTCCCCTCTTCAGAATCTGACTCTATCACTGCATGAGTGGAGGCAGGTGAGAATGAAACCTCATTCTGAATCAAATTTGTACTTGATTCAGACAGATCAATGTTACAATCAGGGGAAGAAGTGTGATTAATCTGTTGCTCGGTTGAGTCAGCTTGCGCATTAGGTACACATTTCTTGTTTAATATTCTCATTACTGAAAATTGAAACAATAAAAATGCATGGTAAGCAATGATAGCTGGTACATACATTCAAATAATTGCAACTATTTTTAACTATTTACAACTTTACAAAAGAGCGACTTGAGTGGACCTACGCAGACGATGAGAATATTCACTGAAATAAAAAGAAATGTACGCACATGAACTTTCATCTTCTCTTTCTTCCAGTACCCTCAAAATAGTCATTATATCGTTGTAAGGAGAATCTTTATCCTTATCATTACTGTCAGATTGGGGAGACTCCTAATAGGAAGGAACAAAATATTCAAATGATATGTACTAAGTAAGAATTCTGCAATACTTCAATGAAGAAAATAAAAGAACATAGTTATGAGCTGCCTTGATTTTACTCACTTGTAAAATTTGTTTGCCTTCAGTAACATTCTCTTCTACGAAATTCTCAGAACACATAGCCATCCATGACAAAAGTTCTGTTTGTGATTCCCCTGGCAAGGATTCTTCTTTGGGCATAGCAAAAGTTCGACTGTGTGGAGGATTTCTGCCAGATTTCTTAAAACTTCCACACTGAAAGGAAAAAAGTAAATTTGACTCCAACACAAATAGAAAAAATAAAATAAAAAGGTTGACACCTTTTCCCTATTTTGAAATGTAAAAATCCTTCCAAACTTCAGTGAAAGAAAATAGTTTCCTGTCAGTTGACACTCACCTGTTTATCATTCATTTTTCTATTGAACTGTTCCTGTTTATTCTGGGATTGGCTTCTTCTTGCTTCATGGACAGTGCTTTGACTCTTCAACCCACTGAAACCATTATTTTTCGCTACAACAGTACTATTTTCAAAATCAGTTCTATAATTTCTTTCAAATCTGGAAATGTTTTCACATTCTGGAGCAGTTTTCTTAATCAAGTCCACAGATGGCCTAGAAATTGATAAAGCTGAATTTAGTCTTTCATGAGAGCTACTGGCTTCCATCTTCATCTGCTCCAGTGGTATAGGAGAAGAACTTAGTGGGTCCTTTTTGAATTTCTCCGTTTCCATATCCCCACTTTTTGAAGTTGTTCGTCCTAACACAGACAGGTCTGGTTTGCTACTGGCAGGTGTTGAATTGTTCTCGAAATTGACTATTCTCTCTTTATAATTGGACAAAGTCTTAATGTATTCTGAATCAGTAGATACCTCCTCAACAGTACAATCCGGATTTGCCTTTTCACTATGGGCCTGAGTGTGAGAGAGGCGCATTCCCGAAAAATAATCAGTTGACACATTTTCTGTATTAGTTATATTATTATCCTTACTGTTCTCGTCTATAACCCATTGCTGAAAACGAACAGGTATTAAATCGCTTTCAGCCCAAGTAATATTCTCTTGGACTGAGTGAACTTGAGAAGCAGACAATGTCTCCTGCTGATTTCTCTGAGATTCATGTTTGTTATTGCTGTAACCCAAATCTTCCTCCAAGGAATCCACATCATGTTCTTTAGGGAAGCTTATTTGATCAATACAGCTCATAGTTTTGTTGATTGGCTGGTAAAATTCATCATGTCGATTCCAAAATAATTCAGAACAAGTTTCTAGCTTTGAAACATCACCTGACAAATTAAGTTCATTTGTTGTTTCTTTATCTTTTATTTGGGCTCTGATTAAATTTTTGCTTAGATCTTGATGACAATGGTGATTTGCTTTTAACTGAGGGACTTCTCTTGTATTGCTTCCCTGCACAGACGTGTACCGTGAGGCAGCAGGTATAAGACCAGATTCAACCATTTGGAGATGTAATTCTTTGGTCGACATATTCTTAGGGTCAGCACTGCATGAATCCCTTTCTGACATAGTTTCTATGCCCAGATTTGACTTCTCATTTGATATTGTTGGGTTTCCGAATGAGAAGTGGTCATGCTGAACATGATCTCGGGCCATTGCCTGAATGCACTGCCCTAAGCTCTTTTCAGACCTGGTAGGTTCTTCAGATGCATCACTACAGCACAGCCCGTCCGAACTGTCATCTATAGAACATGAATGTTGAGCTGGGTCAGAGTTTCTCAAATACAGTCCCTTCATCTCGAGTTCCATCCAGGCCATTCCCAGCTGATCTGACATGTTGGAGCTGACAAGTGTAGAGGATGAAAACTCCATGTCCCCATCAGTTTCAAAATCTGTAGAAATCACACACTATGTAAATACAAATTAATTCAATGAGTTGCAGCACGAACAGAACAACCTAGCAAAATATTATCACATAGAAAGGAATATTTGAAATGATATTAGGTAACTTTTTAACAATATTAAGATTTCTCTTTTCACAAATTCAGAGAAACTTTTATTGGTAAGTGCTTCTGAGAACATATGTCTCATCATTACAAAATAATAATCTTTTTCAGATGTGAATTTTTGTCTAAATTGGACATATTGATTGTAGCACATAAAAAAAATACATGGAGGAATTTGACTGCTACAACTAAGTGAACAATTAATTATGGAATAGAAAATTACCACAGAAAAACAGAAAAGAAGTTTTTTCACAGAAACGAACAAGCACAACTCTGAACAAGAAATCACAAGTGGATTGACTTACCAGTTGATAAACCAATAGGTTCTCTTGACATTGTAAAACAGGCAGAGTGTTTACTCCCTTTCTGATGGCATGAAGATGCCAAAAGTTGACTATCAGCTGAATAAGGCCTTCTCTTATCTCGAGTCATTTCCTTGACGCAAATAAATATGAGCTTTAAAAAAGAAAAAAAGGAGAACTTTCATTCAAAGATACACAGACTTACTGAGGATGACAAAGTAGGAATGGCGGACATAGGTCTTCTCACTCTTCGTCCAGAAACAGATAGCGCACGAATACTTGCTTTGCCTACAACTGATCGTGGTTTAATGACAAGGCTGACCTAAAACAGATAGAAGAAAATCAGATTGACGAATATAAAAGAAGTCGAATCGATATCGAATCAATGTTGAATTGACCAACAATTTCTCACAGGGCACAATACCAAAATGTAACGACAAGAAAACAATTATACAAAACAAATGTAACTTTTAAGTCATTTTATAGTAATCGTCTCTCAGAAGTCACGTTAACGCGTCAAACCGGTCACGATAAGCTCAGTTCATATCGTTCAAGCGTCTTTCGAGTGGAAAAGTACTTAAAAGTGATCTTTGTCATACCTGAGATCCACTAAGACTGAGGTCAGATCCATCTCCTTCCTTTGATTCGCCATATTTACGGAGGCCTCTTGCAATCTGAGACATGCTTGAAGTCAACTTGAAGTACCGGAATAACTAATACTTTTATTTAGGCGCTTTCATAACTCGTAACTCGTATAATCTGGGCCACAATGTGCATCTTCAGCGCTTCCCTCCCAGCGATCCAACTCGGAGAGACCGCTCCGCTGCGGACATTTGTTTACAAACTCGATCGTAGCGCTCCTGGTGGCAATCATGGTTGACGAATGACGATTGACGAGCGAGGCGCGACGGCGCGATATCCAAACAAACGCATGCACTCCTTGACACAAGCCCGGAAGGATGCACAAACGTATCAGATCATTTTACTTTATTGTCATTTTCATCGGACCACGCGATGAACAAACGTATTTATTTTTATTTTTACTGATTGCGACAGTTCTATTCGGCGCCGGCACAGCATATTCTGAGATCGTCCCACAGTACTACACTAGGCAGCGCAGAAGCAAAAACTTAAGAACTGCTGCGAGACCAAATACGAATTTAGATCATTACCCGGGTCCACGCAAGTTACTGCAAGAAATGCATTAAAAGAAATATCACCCAAATGAGTATGCTGTTACATTCCGATTGGTGCAAATAGCTGAATGGCAGTTATGCGCTTGCTACAACAAGACCACGCACAAAACAATGAAAACAATAGGGAAAACATAACCTCACATTTAAACAACGGTGCGATGTTCTTAGCTCACCAACGAAAAACAGCCGGCCGAAAAAGCATTGAAATAACAGGGTCATGAAGTTTGATTCGAAAGCTTCGAAGAGCAATGGTTGTCATGTTATATTTCCAAATATGAGTTTAGCAAAGAACCAACAGCTGATTACACTGATTCTCACTTGTCTTTCGCAGACCTTGCGCACTTCTACATTTCCTTGGCGCATGAACACAATCCAAGTAGAACAAAATCTTAACTTTGATTCGATTGTTTTGACATGGAGAGAAAGAAATTTCTTCAACTTATTTTATTTTAAAATCGAGCTTCTTTAATTTTCCGATTCAAACTTAGTGTTAAGTGATAGCTTATGTGCATTAGGCACTACATGTTGTGGTGGATGAGGATTCTGTGAGTACGGTGAATCGACTGATACGAGAGGTAGCCATCTTGTATGAACAAAGCTTTAGTTGAACATAATTCACACCAAAATAATCGTTACTATTCGCATTGTGTCTACACTCTGTACGTTTGGACTATGTCAGAATTATTGTACCACACGTTTTCTTAGCCATGGCTGCGTCGAGAAAGCTTCAAGGTAAGGGCAAATGACTGAAAAGATGAGAAATACATGACCTCTCTCCGACCTGTTTACAGTTTGTATACAGTTATAAGAGGTTACTATCAATTAAAATCCAAATGAAAACTGCCGGTACGGCTTTTATTACCTTCGCCTCTTATTTTTGCCAATAGCATGGCATCCCTCAACCAGCAAGCACTCATATGGTAACGGGAGTGCTATCAACCTAGTACATCAACACAGAGGAAAGCTTAGCCTAGGCCTAACGGATTCTAGCTTATTTGTCACTGTTTCCTTTCATTTGCGAGCTTTACCCCTTCCGAAGTACCACAAACTCGCATTCACGCATTTGTTTCGATAATTAATCAAGGAAAATTTGCTATCTATAGCTTTGACAGCTTGCTCCGTCCGTGATGCCATTGTGTTTTGTTGTTCATCCATGCGAAGAAAGCTCTCATTTCCTCCTCCCAATTAAATTAAATTATTTTAAAACTTACTCTATTTAAGTTTTTGTTCTCTGACGATCTTAACTGAAGGACTTTTCGTGCTTTCTTTTCATGCCATCCATTCAAGAGCTAGGTTATGTGTCTAGTTTCAAACACCTAGCTGTATCTACCTAACTAAGATTGTTTGATGAGCAATCGTCAAGTAAATTGAGCTACCCTTATGCAAAACCGCCTTATTGAAAAAAAAAATTATCCCTTTTCTGCTGGGCTTGTTGCTTGCATTACTCACTGCTTTTTTTCTTATTTTTCTCAGATAGCGTTGTCTCTATTACATTTTTCCACGTTGAGTCAAATCAATGCTTTCTAGTTTGAGGCATATATTTGTGATTATATTCATCAAAGTTTCTCAAGTTCTGTGTCATGTACTTTCTACATAACTTACATATTTCAGATCTTTTGTTCTTGATTCTACAGAAACTTTTTTATGAATCGAGATTGTTACAGAATCATTATTTCTGCAGCTCATGTCTGTATGTATGAATTAATTTTGTTACCAGGTGAAATAGACCGGTGTCATAAGAAAGTAGCAGAGGGTGTGGAAACATTTGAAGACATTTGGCAGAAGGTTCACAATGCCACTAACAGTAACCAGAAGGAGAAATATGAGGCTGATCTCAAGAAGGAGATTAAAAAGCTTCAGAGATTACGGGATCAGCTTAAGGTCTGGATTGCATCTCCAGATATCAAGGATAAAGGGCCTCTCATCGACGATCGGAAGTTAATAGAAACTGTAAGTCGTCATGTTACATTATTTCTGTATTATTGAAGCAGAAGAAATTGTTTGTTTAAATGGCTCTTAGTTTAGAAAATATTCCTAAAATGTATTAATGTCTCATCTGGCCTTCTGAAATAAATGTAAAGTTTTGTCATTTATCGAAACTTTATAGTAAATTAACGCTGTCCCTTTTAGCAAATGGAAAGGTTTAAAATAGTAGAGCGGGAAACAAAAACCAAAGCTTACTCCAAAGAGGGCCTCGGAGCTGCGCAAAAACTGGATCCTGCACAGAAGGAACGCGAGGAGATCAGCTGTTGGCTAGTCACGTCCATTGACGCGCTCAATCTTCAGGTAAACCAGATTTGCTGTTGTGTTATGTACTGATAAAAGTGTGCTTTTTATTTTTTATTAATAATTTTTACCATCATTTTTATAGTTGGACCAGTTTGAGTCAGAAATCGAGTCCCTCCTTGCGGGAAAGAAGAAAAGGTTAGATAAAGACAAGCAAGATCGCATGGATGAACTTAAAGGAAAGTTAGAGAAACATCGGTTCCACATCCGCAAGCTTGAAACATTACTGCGAATGCTGGATAACACAGCTGTTGAAGTGGGGCAGGTAAGATACACACATAAATTATGTACTTTGATGATCTTAACTATAGTCTAAACTTTTTATTATTAACTTTCAAATATGTGTTTTGCTCATTAGATAAGAAAAATCAAGGATGATGTGGAGTACTACATAGAAGCTTCGCAGGACCCAGATTTTGAAGAAAATGAGTTCATCTATGATGACATTATTGGTTTAGATGAGATAGAACTTTCTGGTGTTGGTCTTCCTTCATCTGCAACAACCGACAGTAATAACAGCAATGACACAGGGGGCACTCCCACATCTACAAGATCTGGTGGCTCACCGTCCACTTCTCCTTTACAAAATCTCAATCATTCCAGTGAGAGCCCAACCACTGACATTGAAAAGAAAAAGAAAGATGAACAAATGGTCAAAGTTAGTGTAAGTACAGTATTTGCATACTCTAGCAACCATCCTGTTGTTTGTTTACATTTTGTAATTTTGGTGTTCCTCCTTATCTTCATATGTAGCCTGTGAAACCTACTGCAGTGAGAGCCAATCAACAAAATTCCCTCATTAATTCTTCTGGGCTTTCGGGTATGAAACCTGTTATGGTTACACCGAGTAAGACATCAACAGGAGTTGTTCATTCTACTCCTAATAATAGCTCTCCAAGCTCATTAATGAACCATTCTGTGGGTAATTTTGCTGCGGTGGCAGCTGCTAACAGTCATCCTGCACCTCCGTCAACACCAACAGCCTCAACTAATACGAACAATGTTGCTAGTAGTAAAACAGGTAAGAAATAATCTGCTGAAATTAAAATTTTTGTTTACAATAAGCAAGGCAAATATCTTTCTGTGACTTTTTATTTGACCTGTTAGCTGAGAAATGAGTTCGTAACAAATTCCAATATACATTTTTCCAGCTCATACTACAGAAAATGGAACTATATCTGTTTCATCACCTCACAGTCAGCCTCCAAGTTTAATATCTCCAGTTGGTTCCTCTAATACTCAACAGCTACAATCTCAGCTACATCATCCTGTTCCTCAGCAATGTTTGATTGATACAAGGACCTTGGGTGCAGTAGGAAGCAGTAGCAACAGTAGCAGCAGTGTTAGCAGTTCAAGCACAAGCAATCCCCCACCACACTTACAGCAAGCTTCAGCAGGTTCAGCTCCACCTGCTGCCTCAGTGTCTTCTAGTAATCAACTCTCATCCATTGTTGGAAGTAAACAGATTAGGATGCAGGTTAGAGACTTTTCTCATAATATGTCATATGTAAATTAAAGATGCTTTTACTTGCATGAATTGACACATTTTTACAGGGTTAAAAATTCTTATATTTTTGTATTTTAGGGTATGGTCAATTCAGTGGATCATCACCAGTACAACAATTCAGCTGTTAATTGCTCATCACCTCCATCACCAGTGAGCAGTGCGGCGTCACCTCTTCCATCTTCAGGAGTATCAATTGCCTCTTCGTCAGCTGGTCCCATATCTCTGGTATCACCGTCACCTGTGTCATCAGCACCTACTTCTGGTCTTGGAATATCATCTGTTGCCTCATTACAATCAGCACCGGTGCAACTGCCCCAACAGCAGCAAACGCAATCTTTACAGCAAACTCAGCCTCAGCTACAAATCCAGCTTCAATCGCAAGCTCAGTCCCAACATCAACCTTCTTCTCAACAACAACAACAGCAGCAGCAGCAACAACAGCAGCAGCAGCCCACTCTAAATGGACCGAATGTTGGAGATGTTGCTGGACTGTCATCACTTAAAAGTATTGCTCAGCAAGCCATTGATAGAGCAGGTCTTGAAGTTCCACCTCCGGATACAAATAGAAGTAAGTAGGCACTGAAATATTTTTTTAAAAAATTAATTTCACAATTTTTGGTATCATACATGATACAATTTATTAAATTTTCTTTTCTTTTCAAATGATCAACAGGTTTGCTGGAATCTAAGATGATGATGCCTGTAACAACTGAAGCACACATTCCTCCATTATTGGGGGTAGCGCCTTTAGGTCCCGTACCTCTTCAAAAAGAACATCAGCGTCAATTCCAAATGTTAGAAGCAGCATACTATCACATGCCTTTACCATCGGACTCTGAGAAATTGCGGTCTTACCTTGCAAGAAATCCGTGCCCTTCACCACCATATTATCCTCAGGTGTGTTTTAATCCGTTGTGTTCATGATTTAGTGCTGGAAACACAATGGAAACATAATTGTGACTCCTGTTGGTGCCAAATTATGCACTTTATTCTCATTTCTGCATGTTTTGGTTGTTTCTGTTTTTTAGGTTCCCTTGCCAGACACAGATTCACTTGAGTTCTACCAGCGCCTGGGGAATGAAACACTCTTTTTCATATTTTATTATATGGAGGGGACCAAGGCACAGTACCTTGCTGCCAAGGCCCTCAAGAAACAAAGTTGGAGATTCCATACAAAGTTAATGCATTGGTACCAGCGCCATGAAGAGCCCAGAGTCATAAATGATGAATATGAACAGGTAAGTTCAGTATTCTTGTTCAAATGAAAATAAGCTTGTGTTTTCTTTTTATGTTCATTCAAACTTTGATTTGGATTGGGATCTATTGAGTTTTATTTCAGTATAGGAAATAATTTATTCTTCATTTGAACATTTAAATTGAACATTTGTGGTTGTTGCTTGTTGCTGGAAAATGAGCAAAATGCTTTCTTTTAAAAAAAAATTTTTTTTACTTGAGCGTGTTATTTATTTTCCAGGGCTCCTACATTTTCTTTGACTTTGAGAAGTGGATCCAACGCAGGAGAGAGGGATTCACCTTTGAATACAAGTACTTAGAAGACAGGGACCTGAACTGACGCGATAAGGCTGACTCAATGTGCTCCATAAGATCCTCCACTGCTGAATGACTATTTGCCAATGTTCTTTTTTTCCAAGACGGATAAGTCCGCAAGTGATATTGTATAGTTTTTTTTTAAATCTCACTTCTGGCTTTGATTGGGAAAAATCCCATTTTTAAATTTCTTGAAGATGTAAGGGAATTATGACATTCTGTCAAACACATGCTAATATTTGTTTTCTTCGTTCCTTGTGGTGACAATTATTTGTCCAATGTGTGGTGCTGTGTGGTACTTGTGCTCTTGAGAGGTGAATCACTGTGTGTTACTGCCTTCCAGCAACTAAATGTTGGTTGGGCCTAAAATGAAATGTGATATTTTATGTTCAAATCTCAACTATCATATGTGCTGTAGTGTGTCAGAACTTCATCCCAGACAGGAAGAACTCTCAATCTCTAGTTTGATTTTCTAAAGTACTTGCTGTGCTTTGTTACAAAAGACATTGTTCTTTCCTTCCTTTGCCTATTACATTTGAATTTTTATGTAGCAAAGGTGCCTGCGTTGGTTTAAGCATATACTACGGATACAAATCTATGTCCAGACTTATTCAGAACATAGGCTTGTGTTGGTAATTAAAATGCTTTTGCTTCCCAGCAGGATCGAAGCTGTATGATTTGTTTTTCATGATGCTGTTGGTGGAGAACTCTGTTGCAGTGGTTACAAGTACATATTCTAAACTGACTGTCAGAAAAAGTTTCCTTTATTGTTGATGCAATGAAATTTCTGGTGACAGTTCTTGCTTTTCCAGTGTAATTTCCTATCAACAATGAAAGGATTTCTTTTTTGTTTCATCTCCTTTCGCATAAGTTCATTGTCATCAAAAATATTGAGTGCAATGGTTGTTGCATTTAGAATGGTTGCCAGTCATCCTGTAATGTTACATTACTTTTTTCTTTTTTTGCCAACACCATCATGAGGATTTCTTTGAGCATGCCAGTAAGAAGATTTTGCTACAGGAGTTTTTTTATTTGTGTTAAGATAGTATTCATGTGACAAGGAGAACGTACTGTATTCATTCTAACAACATTTGGAAGTATTGTGGCGATAATTTCAATAAACTTCCAAGCATTTATTTTGACGTAAAAAGCAATGCAACATCTTCATCCTGTTCGTGATCTCAACTTTTCTTTTCTTTTCCCTGATTCCTACTTGGGGAAGAACTTTATATTGAAATTGTGCTGTCTTTTTGTATCTTGCTGCTTGCAGTCCCAGTCATTGTAAGATGTTCTTTTTGTTTTTGGAATAAATAAATATAGATATATTTCTTTTTTTTTACAGAGACATAGATCTTGAGTTTTCTTTCATCTGGTTTTGTTATGTTAAGTCTCATTCTTTAATATTAAAGGATTGATTTTGAGAATTGTATATTGCTCTCCAGTGACAGCTATTGGGACAATAATGCTGAAGTCAGGTTATGCCTCTCACCACATAAATTATGCTGATTGTTCCAAGTACCCGTACTGTAAAGTTACCTCACAGCACCATATGCAGCTTAGTACCGTTTTATGGTACTAAGTGCTGCATATTGCTGGACTTTATTGTGGTAGCTTATTCAAAGGAAACCACATCTGAGCTGTGTAGTGCAATTATGTTGTGAGCACCGTTTTAAGGTGCATTCATTCAACATACCTAAGTTCAGTCCACAGCTGAAATGTGGAAGCGTTTTGTTATTGGCTCTGTATAGTATTATTTTACCGTCTACATTTTGGTAAGATGTGGCTCAGTAGCTTAGCTTTTGTCAGTGAGAAGTCAGGGTGAAACTAATGTTTTGTAGTTAAGCTCTACATTGTATCCATGACATTTGAAATTGTATCTGGCCGGCAAGGCTCATTGCAGAAGGTCTGCAATCATGGGTATATAAAGGAGTCTGACCAGACTGAGCTCTTCGCTGATGAATTCGTAAGTGGCCGGATATTGCGTGGGATGTGTGGTGAGCGGCACCCATGCAGTGGTTCACCTCAAAAATAAAATTGAAAGAGCATCAGGCAGCAGACAAACAACCAGTACAAAATGGGGAGCATGGCGGACTCCCTTTTGCACATCTCTTTTGTCCTAAATTTGTTGTGTTCGTTTTCACTTTTGTAAAAATTATTTGAGATATGATTAAATGAAATATCCTGTACAGATCTATTTGTGTAGAAATTTGATTTAATATTGCAAAGGAAAGAGTTTTTAAGTGTTATTGGATGTTGTGTAAATTGTGTTATGGTTAAATTAAGATGTGCAATGTGGAAGTCCGTTGTGGCTGGTATCATGTCTCATGCTCCTTTTTCTGTAGCATTCTTAATGCTATCAGGGAATTTCATAACAAAAGAATTAAATCATATTTAAAAAATGCTAACTTATTTCCTTTTTGTAAGGGAAGAGGAGTAGTTACTGTTATGACAAAAATCATAATAAAATGTGTAAATGATATACGTTGGGTATTCCTTGTTGCCCTTCTTGCTCATGGACTCTGTGTTGCAATGTCTCTTTCCCTCATCTTTTGAAGTCAATCCAATTTGGCTCAGATTACATTCTTGGTGTGGTTTGCCCCTTATTATTTCTTTATCCTGGACATGCATGAAGCAGGCAAGCTGGACTTTGCAGGAAAAATCAGCGTGGCTGTCAATCTGGATTGGCATTTATTGTGTGTGTAGCACTCAACAGTATTTTGTGCTTGGTGCATTGTGCAAGCAATTTAAATGGCCTTTGATCTCAATTGCACTTGACACCCCTCTCCCTTTACTTAATTGATTCATTACCCCCCCCCCCCCCCCTCC
>CABIKL010001072.1:0-17117 GCA_902196195.1 Aptinothrips rufus | reverse complement strand
TGTGCCGCCCCCCCCCCCCCCCCCCCCTCCCCCCCCTCCTGTTTATCTGGGCGGCGTTATGAGTCGTGCGCGGCGTGCAGGCTTTATGTCCAGCCGCGCGCCTCTCTCTTCCAGGGCCTAAGTGCCGCCCAGAGCGGAGTGCACTGCTGCCAACAATGCGACAGTGCGGCAGTGGTACTGGCTGCTGCTGAGGCTGCTGCTGCTGCTCAGTGGCGACAACTTTACGAAACAGCGTAGGGTCAGTTCGCTCGGGGATGAATCGAACACGACAGGAATCGAACAACACATACAAAGGTTATTCTGATATCATATTAAGTGGAGCGAATGAATGAATTAAAACTTCATTACATTGAACGCTCTTCTCAAAAAGCTAGAATAGAGTTGCTCTATTCTTCCCATGTTCGATTTTTCCTCGAACTGACCCTAAGGTAATACGTAAATTTTTAGTTGAAACTTATCGGCGCACTTGGTTATTCAAGTGATCTTCAAAAAAATTGTGTGCTGAAATTTTCCAAATTCAAAAAACTCTTTAAAATATTCCCTTTTACAGATTGCGCAAAGTCCTCGCGAAGTGTGTCGAATACGTCACAGCTTTAAACGCTTTTTGCTAGTAAATGCGTGACCGCCCTATCTAAGTGGAAGGTTAGAGCATGTTCGTTACTGTAAGGGAACGGTGGCCGATGGAAGGCTCGCAAACTGCTAAAAGAGTGGGACGTCAATTGTGAACGGCCCGTAACATTTGGCGGGGCAAGGGATGATATATTGATATCGAAGTTGTCGCAAAGCGATTCGGTCTTGAGGAGAAGGACAAGGCGCGAAATGACCGATATCATTCTCTTTATGGAATCGAGCTGGGTTCGGAGCTTTGATGACATGAGATACCTGTTCACCGGGGTCGGAGCGTAGCTGGCCAAGCAACCTGCTCCTCGTCCAACAACTTGTTCTCGTGGCTTGCACGCGGCGCGTGGCTCCCCCTGGCGGCCGTGCTCTGAATCTCTTCGCCGCTCGAGTGTCGTAGTCTCCCCTCCCTCTGCCAGATGGCGCTCGTTGCTTTTCCATTCGAACAAGGGGAGGTTTTAATTCGCTGAGGGAACGAGCGAGGGCAGCACGCTCTCTTTGTTTGAACTCTGCGCATACATGTAATTTTCCTGTTAGTTTCGATAAAGAGGCAGCAATTTCTTCAATTCATTGCATTAACTATGGTCGTTCTTGATTCTTTCCTTTTTCTTTTCTTATGTGCGTACGGAGTTCTCTCGTTCATCGAAAAATTTTCCTTTAGTTTTAATTTTTTGGATGATCAGTTATCCGACAATCAATCCGACAGCACGATCTTCACTTGTGATGAGTTATTCATCACATAGGCTCCAAACTGCTATGCAAACATTTGTGGGCGATGACATCGTCATCAAGCGGCTATGATGAAATTTCTGTAAAAATAACTAGCCATGGAATTGTCGTCAAAGTGATTACTAAAATTTTTACAGTGCAGAGAGCACTACTCCGACTTTTACGTCGAGCTTCCTCCTTGCTGCGTCGTAGCGAACAAGGTCGAACTGAAAATGGACAGATCCTCATTCAAGTGTGACGTGAAGTTTCTGAAGCCCGAGTGATCACGCCCTGTGAACAGGTGTATTTGGGCCTAAAATCGCCAAGGGAACTAGTGAGCTGAAAGGCCTGGCCCCCGGCACGGGCCACGGCACTGGCCACGGCACTGGCACTGGCCTCCCGCCCGTTTTAGTTTCATTGTGATGGTGGGGCGCAAGGTAAGGGAGTAGTCAAGTTAATGATAAGGGACCGTTCACAAATCACGTAACGCGATGTTTGGCCACTATTCGACTTTTCCCCGCCTTCTCCATTTCCCGTCAGGTCCTCTGTTGACTTGTGTAGCGTCAGTTTTCTTTCCGATTTTGACTATTTCGCGATGAAGGAAGATCATTCGAAATCGTTCCTCAGATCCACTTCGCCCCCTATGACGTGTGGCCATTTGTGCACGCATTCCCAATCTAAGTAAGGTTACCTGTTCCAGGAAGGAAACGCCCCGGACTCTATTAAAGCCAAGTAACGTTGTAGGCCTACACGTATTCCGGCTAAGTTGCCTATGCCTAGATTCTTCATGCTTCGCACGTTGCACTAGGGCCACATACTCTCTCCGATTCCATCCCGCACCCAGAAAACCGCGTACTCTTAATT
Source organism: Aptinothrips rufus (assembly GCA_902196195.1). Classification (NCBI taxonomy): domain Eukaryota; kingdom Metazoa; phylum Arthropoda; class Insecta; order Thysanoptera; family Thripidae; genus Aptinothrips; species Aptinothrips rufus. The sequence continues at coordinate 14,927 of CABIKL010001072.1, read as the reverse complement.
CTTCATATGCTTGAGATGTTTTAGTACATTTACTTGAATCAAGTACATGTCCATGTAACTTACATTCAAATTACGTTTAGTTCATTTGCAAGGGCAAAAGTACTGAAATATTCTAAGAAGAGTTCAAAAAGCACTTAAGTCAAGAACGAGATATTCTGGGTGCGCGATTCAACTTGGCAGCCCTAGAAAGGATTTGCGGATTTTTAGTTCCTCAAGGAGAATGATTTCGTTCAGATGCATCTATCTCTAGTGAAAGTGCGCCCTCGCGTTGTTCCCGCGACAATGGTCGTGTGAATCGTACGAATGGTGCCTGGCTCCGACGCGTGCTCCTGCTGCTGGACTGTCGTCTGGTACCGTACCGAATGCCAACAATCTTGTGGCGGTTCACTGGCGACGCTTTGAAGACAAAGTATTCAAGTATTCAACGGTAACGGATTATCACTGAAAGACTCGTAGAAGCGGAATATTTGCAGCCCCTTCTTTCGGTGACTGTATCTAACGCGCTGTGCGTCTCTCTTCTACCTTACCGCCCTTGCTTTCCTCTCCGTCGTCGTGTCCCGCGGTTCAAGTGCAGCCCATTAATTATTATTCAGGGATGTCCGTCGACCATTAAGCCTGTTCTTGCTGAATCCGCGCCGATCCCTGTCGAGCCGCGCTGCGCCGACCACCACAGGCCTTAACAAGACGATCTTATGCGCCAAGGGTGTTCTGCGGTCCATCCTGTTTCAGAAAGAAAGCAAGGTAGCCCTTGTTATCGGAATGTGAGAGAAACCTAAACCCAGGTTTGAGGTAACCCCAGCCAGATTCAAAGGATAAAACAATCAAGGTCATTTTGAGGCCTATTTCAAAGTGATCAGAAAGTTGAACGAAATGCGTTTGCAACAAGTTTCAAAATGACCTTAAATTATGTTTTTTCTTCCTTTGCCTTTAGCTTTGGCTTGGATTACCCCAAAATCTAGGTTTTGTTTTTTCTGTGTGGCAGGCGATTGGATTAATTAATTGATTACAAAACTATAAAAGAGATCGCATCCCGAACCAGTTCGAAATTGCTTGGCAGTTAATCGACTTGACTAGAAACCATGAGTGAGGTATTAACACTTCCAAAAACAAAAGTGTACAAACTGCACTTTCCAAACCAAACGTCTTTGCACTTTTCAAAAGCGTACTCTATACTATACTTGTCAAAAGTGTAACTAGTCATCGAATGCGACCCATGCAGCCATATGGCTATCTTTCGTGGTTGATGAAGCCCATAGCCCATGCTATATGTTGAGGATTGGAAGCCGTCGTCGCTGACATGGTCGTGGGACTCATTCTTTCAGGGCATGTCACAAGTCACCTGTCTGTTTCCCCGCCCATATTATTCCGCTCGGGATACGTGTCGTATCGGCGCGTCTCTCTCTCTTACTGAGGGATGTCTTGGAGCAGGTCAAAGTCATGCATACAGAGCAGCTGGCATGTCATATGTCATGACATGTGTGAGCCTTTGGCACTCCAATGCTTCTCGCTGCTGCACTATTGAAACCTTACGTAGGATTGCTGCTTCGTCTTACGAAGAATTCTCTTCGTATTACGAAGGAATGTGAGCATACGTAAGCTTACGAAGAATTTTCTACGTAAGAACGTAGGATTCTCTTCGTACTTCAAAGGATTTTCTTCGTATTACAAAGAAACCCGCTTCGTATTACGTATGCTTAAAATTCTTTGTAAGTTTTGACAGTGAGAGCTGCGTACTGTAGTGTAGGGAATGCAGGCTGGAGCTGGAGCGGGTTCTCCAGTAACTGCTCGAAGCGACCTCTGCTGACCTGGCGGGGCGGCGCGGGGTGGGCGCTAGCAGGGCAGGATCTAGGGCCGGCCGCAGGGCCGCAGGTGGTACAAAGGGTGGCCAGCTCAGGAGGCGGCAAGGGCCTCGCCCACTGCTGCTCGGAGGGAGAAGGGCCGCCCCGCCCCTCCCCACCCCGCTCTCAATTTCATCATAGGGACGCGAATTCCGTTTCTACCTCCCGCACAATTTGCATAGCGGCAAAGTGAGCCCGTAAGAGGGAGCAGAAGGCAAAGGCTGCGCCTCTCAAGCCACGCGCGGGACTCAGAGCTGAAACGGACTGGGCGGGGCGGGCCGGGCGGGTCAGTGCGCTAGTGCGGCATCTCGACGCCAATATGAAGCCGCGTCTGCTGTAGCAGGCTGGGACTGGGGTGCTGCAGGCATAGAGAGATGCGTGCAAACCTGTTCGGATCCGAGCGAGCACGAACGGTCCCCATACAGGTTGTGTTCGATCGAACGCGATCTTCTAGTGCTTGTACGCGAACTGTTGTTGTTGTTTGTTTTTTTAAGTTAAAAAAAAAAACTTTTGTGGGCGAGCACTGTTTCTCGGGGAGGTAATTGCTTAGAGCACTGACAGCGTAAATAAGAATTTAAAAAAATATGAATTGAATAGGCCTCTGTAAAGCTATTCATTCGAGTCGAAAATTTGTCTTCGATAAAAGGGGTGTTCTAGACTTGGTTGTTCGGATTTGAACATCAATGTGTTCGGCAGATCGGTTCGTTCGAGAAAATCTTTCATTTGTTCGGATCGAACTTGTTTTCCTTTTTAAACTTGTTCTTGTTTGTTCAATCCTGAACACAGCCTGTTCGCACATCGCTCCATGCAGGCAGTTGGTGTAGTCATCCAGCAAACTACTACTGACTGTTGAACCCCTCAATGGGGAGGTCTTCAATGCCGAACATAAAATGGCACTTCTCCAAATGAGGCTGTTACAAGGATAATTCGATGTTTCCTTTGTTTTTTTTTTATTAGCGAACGATTGTACAAATCCTTGCTTGATGGATGGAGGCAGTTTGTGGCCCCCGCCATCCTGTCTTGGGATGAATTTGTCTACTGCCGTAAGGATTTTGGTGAAGTCGCCATTGTTTCGCTGTACAAACTGAAGTTTAACGATGAGCAACCATTGCCTTTGCTCATTTACTACCCTCAAATAATGACTACTGTTCACGATCTATTTTGCTATTTGGAAGTCATTGCCATAATTCGAGCTCCCTGACCTGCCCTCACCTCGTCGCTCACCGCCCCTTTTTTTTCCGGAGTGGGCGACCCTGCTCGGCCATCCCTCGGCAACAGGTTGTCCCGCTCCGGACGAAAAAAGAGAAGGAAAAACTTCGGAGGTGTGCGAGGTGACGTCACCACGGCCAGCTGACCGGGCAGGGTGGGCCAGAGTTGGCAGCCTGCTGGCGATCGGCGTTTCTGGTGCCCTCAACTGAATTTAGAGGGACAATTTTGTGCTTCGATAATCACTTCTGTAAGCGAGCATAACGATGCGTAAAATTGTCTGCATCTCATTACAATTTTCTTCAAAATTGTTTGCTGAAGGACTATTTTGTGCTAGATTGTGGACGAGTTCGTGCGTGGTTACGGTCAATTTTGGTGAGTGCTCTTATGCATAAACTCGTGATTAGCTATGCGTGCAGACAGAAGTAAAAAACCTTATCACAATTTTATTGTACAGAAATTAGGGACAAAGGTTTTGTTCCGCACAAATTAGTCCACAGGAAAGGACAATTCACTAAAACTTTCCTTTTGTTGAACTTTCCCTGAAATTATGGAGAGAGAAAAATCTGCAATTTAGTGCGCCCCGGGTGGAGACAAGACCGTTGATACCGAGGGCCTTTATGCTGACTGACCCTACCTGACTGATGAAGGCGTACATTCCCCCCTCTTTCACCCGACCTCCTTTATTTCCTTCTCTCCGTGGATAACATTCTACGGGCTCGCTTCGCGGAGACATTCGCGCTGGGATATATTGATCTGGTCCAGCCCGCCCAGCCCAGCCCAGCCCAGCCCCTCCGGTTCCTCCCCAACGGCGAGGCGAGGCGAGTTTCCTCACCTCCGGACCGGGTGTGGGTGGCGGGGAGCTGGGGGGTGTGAAGTACGAGGGGGAGTGCTCGTAGCCAGCTTCCTTGACTGCCGCGTCTGCGAAGAAAATGTCGGGATGGGAATGTAAATTCTTACTTGAAGAACGAAAATAGGAAAATCTTGTTTATGGTATATGTGGTTTCGTTGGTATGTTTCATTCTTTTGAAAATCAACGAAATTTGGCTAGGATCAGGAATTATTTATTTGTACATAAGAACAAAGAGAGAGAGGGAGAGAGAGCGAGAGAAAGAGAGACAATAATTATGAACGTAAATTCAGTTTTCAAAAATTTATATCAGCTTTTTGCAGAAATGTTCTTAATCTAATGCCGTATTTTACTGCGCTCATGGAGATAGTTTGGCTTTTCAATGAATTTTTTTCCTCTGTGCACCGCCAACTTGGAATCACAGTAACTGGTGTGCGGCTTGTTTCACGGCGGATGTGTAATTTCTGTTCCTGCTCCGGCAGTGGGAGGTTAGTTTGCGGATCATGTGCAGAGTTCTAGTGCGGGACTGGTAAACTGGAGGAGGGGCAGCAGGGAGAAGGGCTCAGACTGCGGCCGTGGTTCTCTCATTATGGTGGGCTGGGATATCCTAGCCCTACCCCGCCCTACCCCGCCCTGCCCTGCCAGCGCGCACATCTTGTCCTCCCTTCGTTAACCCCTTCTCGAAACTAGACACCCATAGCAGCAGCGCGGAGCGGCGCAACGCGGCGTGGTGACGAATCGCTTCTTAAATTGGGGTCGCTGGCGTCGGCGTCGACCGGCGCGCGGGCGCCGTGGCCGCGAGGATCGATGCAGGCGGACATCTTCTGCTCGCTCTGAATGGGTTGCTGTCGGGGGCGGCAAAGGGGGGGAGGGAGGGGGGCGCTGCGAAGCATGGCTGCGGGGAGGTAAGATTAATGTAATTCCATTACGACGCCAAGACAATGGCGGCCCCGTGACGCTCACGCCCCGCCCGTCCGTCTGTCTGTCTGTCCGTCCGTCCGTCCGCGGCGCGCTGAGTTGGTTTGTTTGCGCCGCAAGCCCGCGTGCTAGGGTGAGTCATGCCGGAGTCCGCCGATTTCCTTACTAACAAGTTCATTGGTTTGGTCATACACGATGAAATAATCCAATCCGTCAGAACATACTCTGCCCAGATAATTCTCAAGTCGAATGAACAGAATTAATTGTAAGTATGACGAACAACGTTTTTAATAACACAAAATAATTCTTCGATAGACTTGCGTTCTCGATCATATTTCGTTCGTTGCGTCTGGCGTCTTTGTTGGACGCAAAATAAAGTGACGGCGTTACGCGGGGGGCATATAGCATATCGGAATACTATCCACTCCACTTCTCAGAAGGGGTTGAATTTAAAGTTTGACGTCAAACTGCGGGCAAACAAGTAGCGAATGTAGGTCATGTGCTCATGGCTGAACAGTCATGAACAAATAATTGTCGATTTTCTCATTTTGACTGAGCGGCTACCAGTAATGTAAAAATTAAAATTAACCAGAAAAGCGGGGGCAGCACTTTCCAATCGTTTACATTGAATCTGACACAGGGGAAGACGGGCGAGGAAACTACATTTTCCGCGGCCACGCCACGCGCGACTCCACTACTCCACGCCACGTGCGACTCCACTACTCCACGCCACGTGCGACTCCACTACTCCACGCCACGCCGTACCACGCCGCGAGAGGCACGCGCACGGCTCTGAGCCCGCATGGCCGTGTCGGCGGCCTGCTCTTATCAGTGGCAGTCCACCCCTAACCTCCCCCCCCCCCCCCCCCCCCCCCCCCCCCCCCCCCAACCTCCCTCGCGCCAGCCTTCTCCAGGCCGCCGCATTAGTCAGCGGCCGCCGCCCTAAGGGCTAGCCAACTTTCTTTTCTTTCAGACTGAGGCGTGGGCACAGGCCCTACACCCTCTCTGCCTCCCCTCGCCGCCCGCTCCGCCGCCTCCATTTCTAATTTGGTCGCCGTTCGTCGTCCTCACCCTCCTCCCCGTGCAGCCCTCCTCCCCCTCCCTTCTCCTCCCTCCACCAGCGCCGGCCGGCGCCACCCTCCGTCATTTCTCACTGGGCTGTCTCTAGCCACCCCAGCCCAGCTCTCCTGCCTCCGCGCTCAAGGCCCAGCGAGGGTTCGTTCGGTCTGTTGTGCGGCATGGCCGAAAACTTTAAAGCCCCGCCACGGGCAACGAGCCTGGCTCGGGCACATTAATTTGGTTTCGGGGCCATCTTACCGGGCAGAAGGTGTTTCACAAACAGCCAAAAGCTAGGTTTACTGCCTTCATGTTATGCTTTGTTCCGTATTTCAAATCGCGGATAGGAAGATACGAGTTATTACTCAAACGGGAAATATCAGTCCATCCTAGTGTGAGTAAAGGGAAATGTCTAGATAAAAATACGTTGATTGCGGCGTGTTATCTGTTTTCTTTATCTAGGTATATCTATTATTTGACTTCTCGAAGGATCTGCAACTCAATGTATTTAATGTATTGGAATACATTCCATAGTATTCCGAGTTATTCCTGTGTATTACAAGATGAAATATTTTTCTCGAGTGATTCCCTGGTAGTTGGAGACACCTCACCTTTTCCTTAGTGTTATTTTTCCTTTAACCTTGTGCGAACTCGTTTTACACGTGCCGGGGTGTGGGTGGGGTGACCTTAGGAACTTAGGTTGAGCCTTTACTCGGCAGACTTGAAACTCTCGTATGTTGATTTCGTGGAGGTTACCTATTCCAGTTCTGCAGCGAGCGGTTTGTCTCCAGGTGTTATTGTACTTGGCTCGGACAGCCCCTGCTGCGAGGCTACATAACATCAACACGCGCTGGCCGCCCCCTTCCTTTCCCTTCAACACGTGATGAATAATTTGTGGCCTGTACATCAACCCGCTCCTCCCCTCCCCTCCTCTCTCCTCCTCAGACCTCTGTCGTCTAGCACGCTGCTCAGAGTGTATAGTCCCTTTCAGCCGCCCCGCCCCGCCCCGCCCCGCCACTCTAGGCTAGGCATCTAAAGTTCGGCCACTAGCCGCGTGTACCCTGGCCTGGCTTGCCGGAGCAGGAGAGGGGTGAGAGACCCTTCTGCTAGGAGCCCGCCCCCTCACTCCCTCCCCCCCTCATCCCGTTACCAGGACCCTTGCTAGCAGCCACGGAAGCGCCCGGACCAACCCAAGCCAAGCCAACCCTGCCGCCCCGCCCCGCCCCGCCCCGCGCCGCGCGTGCGGAGAGACGCGCGCCCATTTGAAATTATTTCCCATGTATAAACACTTTGCCTACGTGATCTGTGGACTGAACGTGCGCCAGTGTGCGTGTTCTGGGAGGCAGTGGCTGTGCCCTGCTCGGCCGCGCGGGCAAGACCTTAACCCTTTCCTCGTCCCTTCCCTTCCCTTCCCGACCCTTTCCTTCAGTCCATCTCATCCCTCTCCATCCTACTGCAGTCACTCATTTTGGCTCCTTGCGCACAGAATAATGGGTCGGCTTTTCTCTTCCAACTTGCTGCTCAATTATATCACAGCCGGTACTTCTTGCGATCAGAGAAACAGAGAGAAACAGAGAGCTCTTAATCAGTTCTCGAAAACACGCAATGTCAAAATATTATTCAGTAAAATTTGTTGGCTGTACATAGTACCTGTCAAGTTTAAATTTTGGGGTCTTACGAAATTTCCATAAAATGTCGTTAATTGACAAAGGAAAGATTTTTTAAAACGATCAGGGTGATCTTGCGAGCTGGCGGCTAGCGTCATAAGGAAACTACTAAATACAGTAACTTCACTGTAATCGCGTCAATAAGTTCGTACGCATTTTATTTTCGGCGTGTGCGGTCAGGGCGCGCCGCTTATTACGGCTGCGCCTTCATGCGTGGAGGGCTGTTCACGCCTCATCATGCGCAGCCCTTATGGCTCGTCGCCCCGCCCCTTCCGCCTCGCGCGGATTCTTTGAGCGGCCCGCGGAGAGTGACCGCGTTTCTCGCCTCAAATGAAACAGACGCCTCTTCAACTTATTTGTCTGCAGACGTTCATTTTAGTAGTTTCTTAATTAGTGGATATGGCGAATAGGTTCGCAAAAAGAGCTGGCTTCTAGCAATTCAGTTTCAGAAAATGGTCCGAAGAAAAACAAATACCCAGATTCTTGGGCGTCCCAACCCAGAAATCGAGAGTCAAAAAATGCGCCTGAAGGTTATTTTGAGACCTAATTCGAAAACGCGTTGCTTTCTAGTCGTTTTAAAATAACTCTCGAAATGACGACCGCCAAAATATTTTGTTGCTTTTGGTTTCTGGGCTGGGTTGCCTCAGAATCTGAGTTTTTGCTTTTCTGGGCTCGTTTGGTCTAGAAAGTATTGGTGTATTGGTTGGCAGGCTGAGGTGTGTTCTGTATGTTCTGATCACGCAGGCTAGAAGGCTACTCAACGGAGGGTCTCATCTGGAGGCTTTGAACTAACTGACGGTAACGCTTCGGGAACTGCTGTCCCTGAGCCGCCCCGCCCCGCCCCCCGCACCCTCTCAGCGCAACCCCCGCGCAGGGCAGAGGGTGTGGGGGCGATGGCAGGAGCTTGCAAGGGAGGGAAAACAGAGGACCCGCTGAAAGGAAGGGCAGAGGGAAGGGAAACGGATGAGGAACAGAATATACAGAGGAAGGAAGGGAGGGAGGGACGTGTCTAGGATTGGACTAAACTCGCACTAGCCGCACAGCTCCGTATTTCTGGACGTCCGGACGGAGGGAGCTCACTGCTTTAGTTGGGTTCGCCCCGCGGCAAGCAGGGCGTACCGTGGTCGGGGCGGGGCGGGGCGGGGCGGGGCGGGGCGGGGCGGGGCGGGGTGGCGCTCGGCCGAGCCGGGCCAACACGGCCAGCACAAACTACACTATCGGAAATGACCTGAAAGTAGCCTCAGCCCTCCCAGGGCCGGACCCTTCCCTTCTCCTCCTGCTTATCCAGGCCCCAGCCCGGCCCTTGTTTGATCCAGAGGACGAGGGAGAGCCCCATCCCATCAGCCCTCGCTACCCAGCCCAGAAACGAACCACGTGTAATGATGGTTAATTTAATTGAGATTATGATTTAATTGTGAATTTGAAATTGCTGATCGGCACGAAAGGCATGTCATGGACGGTGAAATAGGTTTTCTTCGTAGTCAAAGCAGATTATTGAACCTGAGATCATACAGTCTCTATTTTTCGTTCAAGTCACACTTCTTGAAGACTTAAACAGACGAAAAACTACTCCTCAGCTATGCACAGACCCCGCGACAAGACCTTACTTGTCCTACTTTTTCGACGAACGTGGTAAATTTGCATGGGGATCTCAATTGACTGTCAACATTAAGTGCTTGTCCACAGCCTCATTCTTGGTGTTTTCGGAATTCCGTGGCTCGGAACTATTTTGCTCGATAACGACTTCCAGTCGGGCTCTGAGGTCGGAACGCGGGCACGTCGTGCGGGTGGCGGGGCTGCGGGGCGGGGGCAACACGCAGCCCGGCGAGGCGAGGCGAGCCAAGGGGTTTCAGCCGTGTTCCGACGCTCACAAATCTAAATAATGCCCAACAGTTCGAGCCAACTTTCTGCTCTTTGAATGCCAAAGTTGCCCCCAGCTGCTGACTGCTGCTGCGGATTTGCTGCGGGCGTGGTGGCGTGGCTTGGCCTGTCGGGGCGGTGCGGGGGCGTGCGGTGCGGGGTGTTGCGAACTACTGAGTCCGGTGCACATGCCGAGTGTCTGCCCGCACTTTAGTACCCTCTTCCCGGATGCCATGGGCAGCAAGATTGATTTTCATTTGTCCCATGGATGAGCTTTGAAATTCATGTCGTCACATCAACCAGCATGTTTGAAGAGAGGAAAATAGTGTCTCGGAGTTTCATATCCTGTATAGCGTTAAGACCACTACGTGCCCTGTGTCGAGTCCTGCTAGCTCACTCTTCCTAACCAGGACGTCATAACTAAGGATTTAGATCGTCGAGCTAACTATCTCCTAAACGATATAGAGATCATTTCGTTTCGTAAAATAACGAAATATTGAAATTTGATTTTGAAATTTCGTTTTTTTAACGAAATGATCTCTTACCGTTTATGAGATATTTTGCTCTAAAATCCTGTACTTCGTTTAATTGACGCCCTGTTTCTAAACCTACTCTTCCTCTCAACATTGTATCCTGCTGGATGTTGTGCCACGACCACGACCCACGGCCGGGTGGGCCGGGTAGCTTATACTAGAGCCGTAGCGCGGTAATAGAAGCGGACCCTAAATTTCCATCTTCCAGCTCGCAACTAAGTGAGGCCGGGGCTTCCCTTTCAATCAAGGCAACGCAAGCAAGGAGATGACGGACGGGGGATGGCGGGAATAGTGGCGAGAAAGGGAGCGCAGGGCGAGGCAAGGAAATTGGCGCTCAAGCCGGGCGGCAGGGCGGGGCGGGGCGGGGTTTGTTCGTTCCCTGGTGCGGGCCTCACCAGGGTGATGAGCCCATTTTCCACACATTGCCGTCCCGGCCCGGCCCGTTATTAATGGGTCGGTTATCTTACGCCGCAATGCCGCCGCCATCTTGGAGCCGGGCGCGCAGCATCCCGCCTGGACCAGACGGAGATTGATGTGAGGCAGCCACAGGATGGATGGCGGCTGCCCAGCGCCCTAAGAACGCCCCCCAGCAGCGCAGAGCCTGTCATCCTCTGCCTGGAGCATCGCAAACTGTATGGAACAGAGTTCAAGGCATTTCCAGAATTAGCCTTGGGAAATGATTCAAAACAGAATCTGGTTTTCTTTATTTTGTTTTTCTGTACGTTGCGTATTACAACCCTAATCAAGTTCATGACGTTGCCGCCCTGCTCTGCTCTGGCTTATGTTAGCACGTGATTCTGAGCCGATTTGACATTTGTTTTCGCGGCTCGTCCTCACCCCATAGCCCTTACGAGGCTGCCGCGTCTTCATGAAATGGGGTCGACCCCAAGGGACCCAAGTTCGGACAGCACCGCACAGCGAGGGTAGCCCGGTACAGCAACATGGCCGCGGGGTGTACGCTACCAGGAACAGAGCAGACACACCGCAAAAATATAATGAAACGTGCTCGCCGCTGTCGGAATTTGAAACTCGTTGCTTAGTCTTACTTGTAAATTGAAAATTACACTCTTATATCCTTACGAACAAATTGGTTCGTATTACGAACAGATTTCGTCATAGTACGAACAAAAAACAACTGGCATAGCTACACGAACAAATCAAGTTTTTCGTATTGTAAACAAAGTTTTTCATAATATGATGAATTTTGTTCATAATACGAACGATTTGTTCGTACGTTATGACAGTTGACAGTAAGGGATTAAGTGATGTAATCTGGGGACGTTCTTTTCCCAAAAAATTTAAAGGCATAAAAATCCTGCATATCTTTTTGTTTCTGTTTCTTTTGGAAAATTTGGAAATAAAAAGTCGTCTTTAGCTCATGTACTGTTTACCCATTTCTGAGCATGCTCAGGCGAGAGCGGTTACAAACGCGAGGGAAAAGCACAAGACTAACTCCATTACGAAAGTAGACGCGCGTCGCACTTTGGAGAACTAACTCTGTTTACCTTGCCAGGACGGGCAGAGACTACCTCTGGCTGGCTATGACGGATTGCAGTCCTTCAACTTTTGGAACAAACTCAAACTTCCAAGCCTGCCACCCTCACGACGCGATGACGCCGAGAAAGTCGTTGGAACTCGTCTCCTGCGTCTGGAGCTGCTCTCCACCCTTATTCTCCTGTGTCCCTCGCCCGCGCTCTCTTTTCTCAACTCCGTTATTTCGAGCAGCTCTGGCAGCAGCACGGGAGGGTGGGATGAGATGGCGAGCGAGGGTTACTTACCTGCCGACCGAACCTGTCTCTGCCCGGTCCGGTCCTGGTCCAGCTCAGCTTCCCTCAGTCCCACACCCCCTCGTGCAAGCGGCCTCATCTCCCGTCATCGCCTGACCGCCCTGTCCTGGTTAGAGAGACTTGAGATGGAGAGACCTGACAAAGCTTCCCTCAGTCCCACACCCCCTCGTGCATGCGGTCTCATCTCCCGTCATCGCCTGCCTTGCTCGTCTTGGTTAAAGAGACTCGAAATGGAGAGACCTGACGTCATGCCGGGAGCTGCGTTGTCAGCCCTCTGTTCATTCGGGGCGCGTTTGTCCAACGGCGAGGAGGATAGCTTATGTAATATGGTCCTGATGGGCTTTAGCTCAGCTTTACACCGGCTTTAGCTACCTTTATAGCTCATCTTTCAATCTGTCGGATTGTACGTAGAAATTAAAATAATTGGTGTACAAAACTCACTTTGCAATTAATATCATATTGCATCCCAAAGTTAGGGCAGAAAACATTCATTTCGCGTAATATTGACAGTCATTCTTGATTTAAGATTGCACTTGTTGTTTTTTTAGCTGTGTAGCCTGTTCCAGTAAGGGGTCATCCATAAATTGCGACAAAGTTGACGAGCTTTTTGACCCCCTCCCTCCCCCTCGTAAGACGAATAACCTAACCTAACCATGCTTTTGGTATGGGACCGTAAGACAGGCGAAGACCTCCTCCCCCCTAAGAGCCCTACGTAATTTATAGACAGTCCCTAATAAGGTGGGCAGCTCCACGTCGCGCTGTCAGTGGCCGGTTCATCTGCCCGCCGAGCTCGTCTCGTCCAGCCTCCCCCACGTCACCCCCGCGCTGAGAGCCAAACTGGACCCGAGCGGAACGGGCTGGTCTGGGCTCTGTGGCGTGGCGTGGCGTAGCGTGGCGGTCCGTGCCGGGGACGGTGTTATTTGAATTTTTCGAAACGCGAAGTCGTCGGTGCAGCAGCATTAGCAGTGGGGGCGGCATTCTGTGTACGGCTCGGAGCGAGGCAAGGCGGGAAAGCACCCTTTTCTTGTTTAGTTTTTTTCGGCGTTGCCAAGTCGGCAACGACCGATTTAATAAAAACAGGACGAAAGCTGGTTTAAGTGCTTTAGAAGTTTTAAACCTGTGTTCCCAGTTTCTAAACGGAAAACAGCGGAGTCTTATAATGAAATCCCCTTACATGAATGTGAATGAACAACAAGGAAAAAGCGGAAACAAGAAAATGAGATTCTTCTGAATGTGAAATTACGTAGGTTGATCCGAAGGGTAAATTACCTACCTTCTACCTTTCGGTAGATATTCTTCATATGCCAGTGATATTTTTCAACCACAACTTTAAAATCCTACTTGCCGGTCACCTGGCTACACACTCGTAGTGTGTCCTGGAAGAGGGGTAGCTCACTTTCAATAATCATTGAACAAGTGCTGCCGTAAAAATCGATTGCAGTCACGCGTAATCATCCTGTTACCAACCCTTTATTTTCGAGAAAGCACCCAGGAGTGCGCAAATCTGACATCTAAACACTACATAGCAGATGTCCTTTCCTTTGTTTTCTGTTCCTAATTTCAGGGACAATTCAATTGTAACTGAATGATGTTCGTACTAAATTTACTTTCGTGTGGACTTTTTTGTGCATAATAAAGCACTACCTTACCTTTGCCCTTAATTTCTGTAGAAAATTGTGATTGCGTGTTGTACTTCTGTGAGCATGCGTAACTAGTAGGAGTTTTATTCATAAGGGTACAGACAAAAATTGTCCGTAAATCGCACAAATTTACATACAATTTAGCACAAATAGTACTTCCGCAAATTTTTTTGGAGAAAATTGTGATGAGTTATGGACACTTCTGATCATAGTTATGCATGCTCACGGAATGGATTATTGAAACACAAAATTGCCCATCCAGATTTAGTGCGTACCGTGCAATAATCCCTAATTATAAAAATAAATAATCGCGAATAATCAAGTAGGCTATATAATCAGTGTGATTATAATCATTGTTCACATACCGGTCCTGGGGGCCTCGCCGACTGGCCGGTGACATTGACACTGAGCGGGGCCCACCGCACGGCACCGCACCGCACCCAGCGCGTGCCGCCGCTCCGGGGGCGGCGAAAAACCGGAGCAAAACAGAACGCGACTGGCAAAAAAGAGAAAAGTGTGTGTGTGCGTGCGTGTGTGTGTGCGTGATGTGGCGCGGGTGGTGGAGCCGCAGGGGGAGCGACTGGGCGGGGCGGTGGGCTGCAGCGGGGCGGGGCGGGGCGGGGCGCTGCGGGGCGGGGCGCAGGCAGGGGATGGGACGCGCGGGACTTACCTTTCGCAACGGGGAAACGCTTGCCTCTGCGGGCCACTTTTTCAACCCTCTCCTTCTTTCTGTTCCGCGTGTACATCTCTCTTTTTCTTTTCCGCGCTCCTCTCTCTCAACAAGTTCCACTGCCCCTGATCCACGCCACGCCACGTTTTCCCCCACCCAGTTCTTTTTCCCGCGATGCGAGGGTGATACGAGGTGGTGGCGTGGACAGCGAGTCATATCGGCGGCCCCTTTAATTGCTGCTGTGTATTCTCTGCGTCTCACAGCATCTCTCTCTGCAAAGGAATCTTTAAAACTTTCGATAAGCGAAATTGAAATCTCGTTGTTTGAATAATTCAAACTCGCTGAACATTTGGTCGAAATATTTGAACGACTCGTCTGTGACTTGACGGATACTCCGCGCTGCTTGAACGGCGAGCCAACTTCGCGACGGCGTTGAGCTGCTTCCGTGCTCACAAATTCACTACAGGCGAAACAATTATTCTCAGCCCAGCCAATTTTTTTTAGCTGGCATGACAAAATTTTAGCTGCGTAGTGAACTCGCCTCTTGACTAGCCCGGCTAACGCTGTCATGAACCGAGTCTAGCGCAGGAGAAAAACATCCAGGTACGCAGCTAATGTCTTCTGCATTTCAGTTAAAATTTAACAGAGGTGCTAAATTGTTGTTATTGATCTAATATTGTCAACGTGTGGGTTGTTTTGACGATCCCTGAGGTCGGGAGTGATCAGGCTCGGATATTCATGACGCACCTGTGCAGACGGGGGGAGGCTGGCGCTGGCGTGCCGAGCAGACGTCTTCACATCAGCTCCGTGTCGTTGGTCGATTTGTTTGGGTTAAACTGGTCCAATTTCGCTCATCTATGGTTCAAATTGTGCAGTTCGGTCATCTTTGCTCGGTGTTCACG